>LPNX010915008.1:43787-137459 GCA_001517045.1 Pseudotsuga menziesii | reverse complement strand
TATAGTCATAACCATTATTTTGAATCAACCTTATAATACTCGGATACTTTTAGGTTTGATGTGTATCCCATGTATTCATTAGATGAAAGACATCATGCCAAGCAATAATTTTATTTATGTAGACCACACTGGTGCATCACTTAAGTGTGTCAACTTTGTGCATCCTTTAAACATTTGTTAGGTTGTTATGTGGGTAAGGTGATTTTGTAGGTTTGATGTGTATCCCATGTATTCATTAGATGAAAGACATCATGCCAAGCAATAATTTTATTTATGTAGACCACACTGTTGCATCACTTAAGTGTGTCAACTTTGTGCATCCTTTAAACGTTTGTTAGGTTGTTATGTGGGTAAGGTGCTTTTGTATTCCACCAAGTTGGTTCAGTTGCTTAGTTGTGCTGGGTGCTTATGTGTATTAGACCTATGTTCCATATTTTTTAATACAATTTGACATTGTTAATATAACATTGTATATGCAATTGGATCGTGGTAAAAAAAAATTAAAATGTACATTTTTGTCATTATGTAATATTGTAATTGTTCATTGTTCTCAAATTTATAACTGATATCTCCATGCAATCATAAAATCTATAAAAAATTGGGAACATTACACATAGAAACATTCTTCGCCACACGTGTATAATCACACTTAAAATACTAAACCATGAATATCTCAAGAGCCTTGATACAAAATATTTTTTATATCATGAAAGTTATAATACAAAAATAGAAGGCCTATCTATGGCTTGTCAATGTACATGTATCAAAAACATATTTGATGTACATGTGCAAACAAAAGTACATCTGTCCTAGACCGTGCCCCTATACTCTAATTCTGGATTGTAGATAAAAATACATATTTGTCCTGGACTAACACATCAAAAATCTAACTTTCTCTTGTTTTTCCTGGACCCTGATGCTTTTTGGTTCTGTCTGCAACCACTGTGTATCTCTAGCGACTGCAAATCAATGACAATATTTCTTAATCAGGTAACTGAACTAGTACTTTCCATCAATAACAAAGTTGGAAAATTTAAAATATGACTCAATTGTAAATAAAACAAAGACTCACTGCATCTGTTGGGGGTATAGGTGCCTATGGTGTCGAGGGTATAGGTGCCTCTGCTATCCTCCACCTTGTAGAGAGCCTCTCTACCATGCTTCTTTGCAAATAAAAAAAATATGTCAATTATTTCAAGAATTATCAACATGTACATGAATGAGAAAGTACTAATCAATTATGTGAAAAATGAACATCTCACCGAAAAAACCATTTCTAGGGGATTACGCTGGGACTCTTCAGTAGTAAGAGGATTCGTAGGTTGAACATCAACCTCAGTTGCATGCACTAATGGACCAGAGTGTGGCTACATTCACCAAATGATTAAATAGTTAGACATTGTGCATGTCCATAAACAATACAAATGAAATGTACAATTACAAATATTCAAGTAGATGTACCTCAATGTGACTTATCCCTATTGTAGATGCGGCATTAACCGCAGCATCAACAATCCCACTAAGGTCTGGCATGGATGACTCTACATCCTGATGTTGTAAACATGCAAAAATAACATTAAGAAAAACCAATTGTGAAGTGAATTCATAGCTAACTAACAACTTCCATTGGAAGTGTGTACATTACCGTGGGATTAGTAGGTTGATCCTCATGCACACCAGCTCTGTTCAAGGAAGAGGGACCTCGTCTGGTGTAAACAACCCCCTTATCTATGTTTGGACTACGAGGAGATCCAAACCAAATAGGCGGCGCAAGGATCTGCGATGACGTCTGGATTCATAAAGTATTACCATAGTTAGACATGGATTTGAATGGATGGAATAATATGTACTGAAAAAATAACATGTTGTAATATACTTACCCCTTCTGGGACATATCTCCACCATGGGAGTGACCGCTTCCATCAATTTCTTGCCCCTCTTCAGATGCTAACAGCATCTGCAAGTTTAAAAATTACAAACATAGCAAACTATAAAGGAGTGTACAGTAAGAAATTTAAATAATTCGAATAAGATTCAATCATAACCCATGTACTTACATTCTTCAAGTAATCGTAAATTCCACCTTGGACTATGTCGTTGATATCAACGTCTCCAGCATCACGTTTTAAGTGGGGTTCCTGCAACTTCAAAAATTGTAAATATTAGAAAATTTAATAAATTAATCAATACTAACACATGCATTAACAAAATTATATGTAATAACAAAATGACAAGTGTTTAAATATTACCTCAATGGTGGTTTTTTGGTCCTCGAGTACAACCACACCAGGTACAGTACCACCCCCATGAGAGGCATCAATCTCCTGCAAGAGTAAATATTACATATATTACGAATATTTTAATATGTTACATATAGTATGGAAAAATAAAAAATTGAACACTAACAGAGTTTTAAAACAATGTCCTTACCTGACCACCAGTCATTGTAGTGGTACCAAGTCTTGGTCCAAGACCATAACAGGGTCCCCCACACGATGTGCAGATGTGTGGCTCACTCTGAGGCACATGGGATGTCAGTTTATCCCCACTAATAGATGTCCATCCACCACCAGAAGCTGGTGGTTGTACACCAACAAAGGAAGAGGTCGCTCTCTGGTCAATAGTGGTCATGTGTCAAGAGACCATCTCAGCTAGAGTAAAAAATGCCTCCTATGTCTGAGCAACCATGTCATGTGTAGGAGGGATGTCTACCCTCAGTAGCTGGGCACGGGGTGCAGGTATCTGTGGATTGGCATCTCTATGCCTAGCATGGGGTCGATGTTGGGCCATTCCCCTACCAACTCCCTGGAAGCCCAACATGTCAAAATAGTTGACATGTTTCCCCATCACAAACTCTGCATACAATTTTCAGAGGAAGTACATCGGTACTTCCCTATTGTTATGAAGGGAATGTCAAAAACCATGTGCCACCTATCCATCCAATTTTCTCTGATGGGTGGAAAGGTGCACCACTCAATAGAAATATGTGGCCTGTTGATCTCCAGAATGTCATCCGTCCCAGGCAGTCTAAACAATGAATAGATGGCTTGTTTTGTTATTTTGAGATTTTTTACCTCGTTGTAACTTAACCCATCATCATATTGTTGTCTTTTCCTCTCCCTGTAATATGTGATGCTATACAAAGCATCATTCAATCTTGCGATCATATCAAAAATAGACAACAAAGAATCTAACAAGGAGCGGTGGAGCTCATCTCCACCCCTCCAAGCAGAACCAATCTCTCTCAAATGGGCAATAAACCTCAGTATCTCCACATTGTTATCCATAGTAGCCACTGCAATAATAAATACAAATAAAATATCATTAGAAATATAAACACATGATATAATGACATATCTAAGCACTGAAAATTGTATAACTAATGACAATAAACTAAATCTGTCATGTAAATTCAAAAATTGATCTTGAATTTTACAGTAAAGAATAAACATTTAACATTTTTTTCATTTCATGTTTATGTCCTAAATACAAGTATTAATTCCAATTTTAAGTACATGCATGTGTACATAAAGTGTATTGAGTACATATGTTTATTGCAAAACTCCTCTAGCTTATTTTAAGGCTTGGATTATTAAGTTTCGTCGAAATTGTGAGGTGCTGATTATTGCCTTTGCAGGACCAACTCCCAGATTGTAGGTAGAGGCAACAACTAGACAATAGAATAGGCAGCATATTGTGTTGATGAATAAAATCCCAATATAGGAAATGATTTTGTTAGATATGTAATTATTTGTTGTAGTGTGATGTTTTTTGGAGTCCAAAGTCTATTTAGTAGAACTTTATGGATTTTATGGTTGCAAGGGTTCCACTAGATTATATCATGTATGATAGTATGTGATTGGCATGTTTAATCAAATACATCAACCTACCTATGTATCTTCACGTTCATAGAGTCTATTGTCGAACTTTGTTGTCTTGACCTTAACCAAAAAGTACCCTTCGTTCAAGACGAAATATTTGTTAAAAGGACGGGAAGCTTCTATACCTTATTTTAACACTTGGATTGGGAAGTTTCATCAAAACTATAAGGTGTTTATTGATGTTCTTGGAAGAGCAACTTCGAGAAGTTTCATCAAAATTATAAGGTGTTTATTGATGTTCTTGGAAGAGCAACTTCGAGAAGTTTCATCAAAATTATAAGGTGTTTATTGATGTTCTTGGAAGAGCAACTTTGATATTTCGGATAGAGGCAAGGGATTTACCATGTTTGTTTATGTATTTTAAGGGAATATATGAATTCTAATTGATTTTTTTTTAGTTGTATATGCAAGTTGGCATATTTGTTCATTTTGGTTTGGATTCACAATAGTGAAGTTCGTTTGTTTTTTATGAGTTAATTGGGGTTTTGGTTTACATTGGGCATGTAAATTACTTATGCAAACTTGCAATGTGCTTGACAAACTTTGCATATTTGTGGATTTTGTTATGGATTCACAAGGATCCTTGTGAATATGCATATGGAAATAGTGAAATTCATTTGTTTTTTGAGTTAATTGGGGTTTTGGTTTCCATTGGGCATGGGAATTTTGGGTATGAATTTTGGTAAATAATCAAAATTATTTAATTTTTATCATTAAATTGGGGAATTGGTTTCAATTGGCCAATTACATTGGGGTTCTTTTTTCCATTGGGGTTTTTGTTTCAATTGGCCATAATTTAATTTAATATGGTTTAATTTTTCAATCTAGGGTAAATAAATTGATGAACAAAGAGAAAAAAACATGAAAAGAAATGAGGAAAATGCCTCACAAAGAGGAGGTTTATCCAAAGGTGGACATAAAGGGCTTTGGCACACCCAAAAACACGTTCGCCCAGTCAAGATTTGCTCCAACGTTGTCCAATAGCTAAACGGTGAGGATTAAAAGATGGCCTCGGCCCATTTAAAAAAAAAATAGGCTTTCCAAATCACGCACACGATTTTGTTCACTAAAACGGAGGCACTATTTGTTTTACTATCCTAGTTGGCATGCCTATTGGCAGGTTCGGGATTGCTTGGGATGATTTCTTTTTTTGGATTAAGAGTGATTGACTTCACTCCACCATTGCATATAAAAGGTCCCTCAACTTCTTGCACACACCCTTATATGTTATAATTAATATTTCTTCTTCCCTTAATCCCTCTTTTGATTTTTCAAGACCATTTCCAACTACAAATTGTTGCCATGAAAAGTTATATTTTTGTAATTCATGTGTGATAATCATTTTGATGAATCCATAGTGGTATAACATTTTCTCTATATTATTCTCTTGTTTTTTAACAACCTTGGCCATCTTAGAAAGGCTTTGCAACAAAAAGTAAGGAATATTAATATCACAACGATTTCTTAAATGTTGTGGCAATTTGATGTGATATAGGCATACAATATTGAACCTTCCTTCACAAGTAAAAAAAATCTGAATGATATACTCTATTTCATCCCATGGATGAATCAACCAACTTCTTGAAGTTCCTTTTTTCCAATCTATTGATGTTTCCCTAGATCTAGATATGAAAGGTGTCCATGATTTATCTTTAAATTGTTTTGTTTTGAAGTATCTTTCTCCTTGTTGAGTTAACACAGTGATTTGTGCAATGAAATATTCATATATACTGATGGTGAGGTTACCCACTGTGCCCCTATCACTATTGAATGAACAAGAAAACTATAAACCAACTTTTTCACAACTTCCATCAAATTTTTCAAAGAAAGGAATCCATTGTTTTTTTTCAAAAACGTTCTAAGCAATCTCTATGAATTGTAGATGAATCAAATATTTTTTGTTCAAATATACATACCATTTTTCCAATTTCAACAAGAGAAATCTTCTTATTTTCTGTGCAAAAATAGGTCTACCCTGTTTCTTCAAGCAAATGTTAACCTGTGTATTCTTTTCCAACAAACGTTTTTCCTTTCCTAGATTGCAATGTGCTTTTGATACTATGCCTTTGTTTTAAATTGCAACTTTGTAGGTTTTTAACAATATTTTTGTTCAAGAGGAAACAAAAATATTTCATTCTTTATTCAAATCAAAACTTCTCTTTTGCACCCAACATGATTTTTATGAAAATGCATTCCTGTCAAACTCATTCTGCAAATTTTTAAATCTCCTATTGTGTCTCTATTGAATTCCAACTCTATTTTTTTCTTCTTCTTTTCAATCAGTCTTCTTTTCTAGAAGATTTCTACTTGAATACATCCTCTTATCCTCGATTTGTGCACTTACCCTCCATGTATTTCCTTAATTCTGGCAATTTCAATCTTGTTTTACCACGAAGACGTAAATTGTATGTTGACAGATGGAATTGTCAACATACAAATTGTTTTTTTAATTGTGTTATAGTGGATTCAAGCTGGAATGGTTTAGGAAGGAATGAGTGCAGAGAAAATAGGGGTTCACAATGTTTCTATAGTGTTGGAGTGGACGCGAAATGAGTTGGAGCAACATGTAAATGAGGAAGCGTTGGATAAGAATACGTTGGAGCATAATCCATTGGATTCGTCCTGGTGATGTGAAAATGAAAATATAGTGCAGGAGGTAAAATGTTGGAGAAGGCTTACAAGTGTACCTTTATGAATGTATTTTTATGATTTTTCATTTGTATAACCTTGGGTGATCACATTATGGTTGAAAATGGTTTATAATTTTGATTTTATCATGCCCCTTCCATTCATGAAAATTTCACTTCACCTTTATAATCATTATGGATTATGACTCCCAATGTTTTCCTTAAGCAAATAAAAGAAATCACTTTGCTTCATGTAGTTAGTTCAAACAATGTTTAGCACAAACAACCTCAAAGAACCTATTTTGAAAATGTTTTTGCAAAATATTTTAGGTTAAAAACCATAAAGAAATTTCAAAAAGAGCCTTCTCACTGTCAATTCCTTTGTTGCTCCTTAAAAACATAACCTCTCCTTATGACTCCTCCTTGTAAACAAAAACAAAGTTTGTTTCTTTATTTGTCTAGAATACTTACTGTTGATGCTTAACGGTAATGAAATGAATGAGTTTATGATGGAGGACTATGGAGGTAATAGAAAGGAATCGAAATCTAATAGGTACTTTGTCACTACTAAAAATGAGGAATATGCAAAATTTTAAAACATTAAAAATATTTTTTTCTTACAAACTTTTTGTTTCTCTTTCCATTATGCTTGTCCTGTTGCTCTTGTTGTAGCTAATATAGGTTGGAGATGTTACTGCAAGTTTGGAATATTGTCTTTAAATGTCTTCACTAAATTTATAGTCTTTTAAGATCTTCAAATTGTTGAAGATGTGATTTGAAAATTTACTCTTAATGAAGTTATTTTCAGTTTCCTCTACCTGATGTGTGCTTCAGGTTCTTCTATCGAAAATTGTGATAAACTTGATATGCTTTTTAGGTCCCACATCTTGATGTTCTTGTCAGGTCCCTATGTTGGAAATTATGATGAGTTTGATATGTTTTTTGAATAAAATGCTAACATTTCTTCCCTCTCTGCCTTATTGATTGACTTGTCCTCGGGTATTTTTACACAAAAAATCATTTTAATTGTTGCTAAGAAATTGATATGTACAAAATATTTTAAAAGAAACTCATAAAATTGAAGCTAGAAATTTACCATTAATTTTTTTTTAGAATTCTCATTCGCCACTGTTACTTGGTTTTCCAATGAGAATTCTAGTTTATATTGTGCCAATTGCCTATGTTTTCACAACTAAATTTTTTTTTCAAGTGTGGTGGAAGAGAGAGTAGGTGGATTAAGGGAGTATAATAATATTCTGAAATAAAATGGATGGAAAGTGGAATGGCTGAATACAATTCCAGACGTCATCCTGTACTATTGTGGAGCTTAAAAGAATAGAAATGGCATAGAGCATGGTTGATGAAAGACATTATGAATGGTAGAGGTTGTGAGAGGATTCTTTGATGTGAATTTGACATTACATGGAGCTTGACTTCTTCTTTTGATGATTGATTTCATATATTTTTCCTTGATACCAATTCATCTTCAAGTATTTATCAGATATCCACTAGAAGGTTTTTGTAACATGCTCCAAGGATTTTGATATTTTTTGATGTAATCAACCTCAGATGATATTCCACTTTTATTAACTTGAATATTTCATACTCTCATCTATGAATTTCCAAAACTTTGACTTTGAAATTCACTCGTTCATAGATTTCACCTTCTGGACTGCTTGGGACCGGTGAAAACAAAGCATTTTCCTGTAATAAACTATGAAATAATGGGGGAATAAAGGTGATTGGTATTTCTCCTTACATAATATAAATGTGACAATTCCTAAAAAACAAATCAAAGAATATAGACGAACAAAAATGCATTTTTTAACCTGTGGAGAAGTGGTGGCCAGCCTGGACCTCCCGACGGTATCTTGTTCACAAAATATCCATTTTATAACCGGTTGAAGTGATTCCAAAGAAAAAATAAAGTGGAATATAGGTATATTTCAAGTAGAAACATGTTTGAAAATTTATTTTAAATGACTTTCCAAACCTATTGAGGGATAACCTGCCTAATGGAGTTGTTTGTGAATTGGTTTCTAAACCAACAATCATTAATTTGAGCATAATGTTTTTTATTAAGGATGGATTGATGTGATTCTAATTGGATATTAATTTAGACTCGTGCATATACCTCAAGAAGAAACAATATTTTAATATAGTTTTATTTCATATCTCAAATGTATTGATGAACGGACCTAGGAGGTAAAGTTTCACCATGATGGTTTTAAGACATACTGTTACTAAATGTCGCATAAATTTTTCATCTGACCTTCAAAAGGGATGACTTAAATTTTGGATTAAAGTATACTTGAAGGTATATCTAGCTTATAAATAGGTTTTGAAAAGAAGAACATTTGAATGTGAAATATGTGAATGACTAGTCAATATGTATAATTGTCACAATGCATATTTTATGACAAGCAATTAGTAATTTGAGCATAAAATTTTTGTATGCTGACGGATTGAGGTGATTCAAATTGGACTGAAAACTATATTCTAAGGTATATATACACTAAAAACAACTTGTAAAAATAATCCCATTAAATCCCTCAAATCATAGTTTTACTAACTATGTTCCTCAATTTTCTGCTTGAGACCTAGTAACTATTTTGGCCATATTTTTTTTCGTTTGCGATCCAAATTGAAAAATTAGAAATGGGTTGGAAACTAGATTTCAAGGGATAATTTGTGTAGAAATATGTTTTAATAAATATCGCATATGCTCCTCCAAAATAAGATTGTTTCAGCTGCATTTTGTCATAAAATCCTCTCAAAATTAGTTTTATTCATGCAATATTGAACAAAATTTATTATGCAATTTTTTTATTCATTTATTCCTCTATACTATCCTGTTCTATTTGGAAAAAGAAAGAATTACATCAAGTATAAGATAATTTCCAATGCATCCATATTCATAACAAGATCGTAAGTAAACAGATATCCAAGTTTGAAGAATATATAGTAATGAATGATTGGAAATGAGAGATCAATTGCTCATACAAATTTGATGCCAATAAATGTCAAAAAATGGAGTGGTATTGTGTCCTAGTGACTATTTGTAATCAACTTTCAGTGTGATCCTTATTTCCTTGGCTCTGCTTTGTTGTCATACCATAGAGTTATTCCAATATTTGTCCATTACATTCATGAATGTACAAGGGATCTTGTGATAGACAAGAAAGGAATTCTTCAATCTTCTAATGTTTGATCTTCGTCGAATGTGACCAATGAATATTTTTCCTCCTTACAAGGATAACTATAAAAAGCATCTATATTCTCATATTGTGGATCCTCTTCATAGATACCTTTCTCCTCTTCTATCTTTTGAAATGAAATTTCATCCCTAGCAACAATTCTAAATTCTGGACAAGGATTTAAGAAAATCCTTGTGGTGGAATACCCCCCTTCACTAAATAAATTCTTTAGTATCATATTTTTGAAGTTTGATATATCTTTTATTGCAAATGAATTAGTAGTTGAGGCTTTTTTTTAGTGGTTGGGGGGTTGTTTTAAACTTCTAAACTAGTTCTATCTAAATGTGCCTCCCCGGCAATGGCGCCAAAAATGTTGGTCCAATATACTATTGTAAATTAGAACATGAATTTTATTATCAATTTGTAGGTTCGTAGAACTTAGAAGCTCATCCAAAGTATATGGATTTATATCTAAACTTAGTCTAAAGAAAATAAATCTAAAATGACTTGAACATTGTAGCTTTAAGAAGTACTAAACTCTCTTACAGGAGATATCATCATTATATTTCTTAACATCCATAAGTATTTTACTCATCAACTATTCCAAATCTAAGATATCAAGAAGCATAAATAACTATAACATATTATTGTTGAATACAAAATTGTATATTGAATTATTTTACAAGAAATTAACTCACAATATATGCTAATGCTACAACAACTAGATATGCATCCTAAAAACCATTAAATTGGTAAACACTGGGATCAAAGCCTGAATCAAACATTACTCTAATGAACATGAATTTAATAGAAAACTACAACAAAATAAAAATGAAAATCATACCATAAGTACTTAAGAATGAAAAGATGATGAATGTGCAGGCTTGGCAAAGGGGGCCCTCTAATGCTTCACTTGCACACTTGAACACAATCAGATCTTATAGGCTCTTCTAAATACTGATAAACTACTCCAGAAACATGAATTAACACCATTTTGATAACAAATCAAAGGTCTACATATGTTATTAAATCCTGAAGTACAAATTCCAAATTCTTAAGTTATCAAACCATCTATGTATTGAAGTATTTATACAAAAAGTTTAAGACCATAAATGCTAAAGTTACTCCTGATCTAAGGTTGAGATCCCATATTATCTCTTAGATGGCCAAATTCAACCCTTAGATCTAGAACAATGGGTAAAATTCTACAAAACCCAAAAACTGCCTGGATTTTATGCTTAAAGAAAGGTATTTTCTGCACAAGTGGCCTAGATTGACCGGCGTTGAACAACCACCTATGAAGATATTTTCATGAAGATAGTAGATATTTATCCATCCTTGGACATCAAGGATCACACCACATGTCTCATATTTCTATCATTTGTCATGCAACATACAAACCTTGGAGCAATTACAGGACGTTCTGGAATCTTGTAATTTCTGTTAAAAATTTAATTTTAATGTCTAAAATTTGCAAAATTCAATTCATAATAAGTAATGACTAATGTACCTTATATGGTCAATTTTAAAGAAAATGTGGATGAAATATGAGAGATGTGCAGGTATTTTGAAGGAAAAAATGGATTATATATTAAAAGTAAGCATAAAAAATGGTATCCAACAATATCAAGACTAGTCTTGTGAGTAATATCAAGACAATAGACTTGTGGGTAATATCAAGTCCTACAAATATCCTCATTTATTGAGGTTCCATACTTTACTTGGTAAAGTGGTTATACTATGTGATAAATTACTAACCATGGTCATTCGAGATGGATAAAGATATTAAGTCTCCTCTAGAGTGAATTGCTTTAGCATATGACTATATGGTCCGAGGTAATAGATATGATCATCACTATGTGTGACAATTATTTTGAGTATAATATGATATGATAGAAGATTAAACATAGACCATGCAGTAACATAAAGAGATAAGCATTAAAGAGATTATGAGAGAAAGAGAATTTGAAGTGAACTCAGGTTATAAAGATTTAGTTAAATATAAATGCCCCAATCAGTGCTTTAGTTAAAGCATAATTTGAACTATTAATGATCAACATTTAGTTAAGGAAAGAAGATATCAGTGTTCATGAATCAGCAAGATTTAGTTACTAATGATTAGCTACATGATTAAAGAAAGATGGAATAGTTAACCAAAGTGTTTACACTTTAGTTAGACTAATAGAAGACACTTAAGTTAATCAAAGGACGATGCTTCAATTAAGAAAGTGTGTTGCATGTGACACTTTAGTTATTGCACTATGACACTTATGTTAGCATGTTAACTAAGTGATCATTATTCAATTATATATTGAGCTCACTCCAATTTCAGTTAACTATTAGTTAATATCAATGATTGAAGGTATGGTGCATTAGTTGTGCATGATGAATATTCAATGCATGAATTGATTATTCTGAAAAAGGAAATTGGAAATTGTAATGCATATGTGGATAATTCTCATGAAACCATTCACTAGGGTTTGCATGGAAGTCATTATGGTTTTTTATTAATAAACTAGGCATATGGAAAATTCATAACAGTTCTAACAATGGATCTATCTTCTCTATTGCTTCGTATTCTCTCTTATCATGAAATATTCTTATGTTGTAAAAGTCATTCTCTGCAATATATCTATTATACTCTGAAGAATTGTTGGTGTTTTTCATCCTCTCGGTTATGAGGATTTTCCCCAGGGTACATCATGTTTTGTGTATGAATTATTGTGTGTGACTGAATTATTGTTAATTTTTATAGGTCCTCAACATATCATTGATAAAAGTTTTAAAGTTAAATAGTCTCCATTATTTCTCAAAACATTAACACTCAATCCAGATCAACCTACTAAATCCACAACCCCTATGAATCAACCACCACCAATAGTCACCAAACTAGAAAATTGGGGCATTAGTAAACCCAAACTGACCACCCCCACCAACAGAGGCACCACTCACCCCAAGTTGAAAGAGCCTACCATGATCAATCATGCTCCTAAGTCCTCATCAAGAGAAACTAGAACCAACATGAAGGGATCTACCCAACAAACGCTTAAGGAAATCATCATGCACGATACTTCTACCATGCAGGTCACACCCCCATGCACTTTGTGTGGACAACAAGGTCATCCAACTAATATTTTCCCTGCCTTACTTGAGATTAGAAAATTTCTCAACACACCTGTTACTTCCACACATGCCCCTCAATTCAAGACTGGGGGCATATCAAACCCATCAACCCCTAATTCCAAATCCTTATGCACCAACAAGGCGTGCTCAATTTTTTCTCAACATGGGAATTGTACACACCATTTCCCCAATATCCCTCGATAGTGGAAGAACCATATGCCTTATGCATTGAAAACCATCTGCCTTATGCAAATAGTGGAAGAACCCATGCCTACCCCACCATGTGAGGTAGCTTCCATCAATATAGTCATCAATAATGAAGTAGAAAAAGTTGGGTCTCTTGAGATAACCTCTTCAGAGACCCCTACATTTCCTCAACAACCCTCGTTCATATAATCCATGACACCCAAACATATGGGCGCACTTCATGAAGACACCATTTCCATATGATTCCTAGTCATACGAGGCCCTCATCACTGACAACGTGCCCAACATAGAGACTAGTCCCAATCATGGGATCACTCCCATGTCAAGCATGTGGTCCTACCTCTCACTATTCCTTTCAGTGCCCCATTTTACATGTTGAGAATTTCACCTCAAGCATATGCATCTCTAGGACCAATTGTTTCAACTAAGAGTCTCACCAAAAGAACCACAATCAGAGGAAATGATCCCCATGATACCCTACAATATCAAATATATATCTCCCCTAGTTGTATTACTCACGAGAAAGGATTCATTATCATCCGACAAGGAGTCACCCTCCCCTAACAATAACCCTCCCCGACCAATACCAAATTATATCATAATGGGATCTTCTTTTTTTCACTAAGAACGTCGATATATACTCAGACTCGTTTAGTCATAGTATAGTTTCTCGACAAGGGTATAATATTCTATCATGCACCAAGTGAACCAATAATTCATTGAAAAATATCAAAATCTATATATGTTTACAAATCCCATATATCAAAAACTAAAATATATCCTTTGTTCCTAATTAAGATGGATTCTGATCAACACACCTACATAGATTTCGCAAACGACGCAAGTCATTCGTCAAAACACTTAACATCAACTGCTTGGGCTATTTACACCCCCCACCACACTCTATACTACACAGGTGGAGTTTTACTGGGAGAACTTACAAACAACCAACATAAGTACAATGTTGTTATAGGAATATTGAGTGGTGCCACCCATTTTGGTATAACTCACCTACATGTCCACCTAGATTCTAATCTAGTTGTGTCACAATTCAACAATGTGTTTCATGTCCTCACCCTGCTTCTTTTCCGCAAATATATTTTTGCACACCTCCTCTTGTGACATTTTGAAGTTATTATCTTCACACATATCCTAAAGTGTGCCAATTTACTCGCCCAAAACAATTTCCAACGAAGTCTTGAATTGACACTTGATACATCATAACTAAACCTGCACAATAAAGCAAGGTTAACCCATGCATGTACAAATACCCATAACTATGTGTTGTTGTATTTGTAACTTCGGAAGATATTTTGATGTATATTATAATTTTATATTATTGTACCCCCATCGAAGATGTGTTTCCCTCCTTTCAGGATATCATTAGTGTATATGGTCATTGGCATAAACCCTTTGTTGTAAGTCAGAGCAATAGTCCCCAAGATGAATATAATAAAATGTATTTTTGAGTCTCCATAGGTGAAGTCATCCCTACTAGGTTAAGAATTCATCCCATTCATGTTTTAGGTCAGTCACTTTATGTGTATAAATAGGGAGGTGCCCTCCCTCATTTAGAGACGCCGTGACTCACTCAATTTCACATGAGGAGAGAGAGAGAGTTGCGGAAGACTTATTATTCCTGGGTTTTTCCATCTTGTGATATTGTGTTAGTGACAAAACTTTTCTAAGGAAGTTTGCGGGGTTTTCTCCTTTATGGTTTCCTCAACGAAAATATTTGTGTCATGTGTATCTGCTCTAGCATATGCATCTTGTTGTGTTTTTTATTCTTTTAGATAAATATCCTAATCAATTTGAATTAGATTAGAAAAAATAAAATGGTACCAGAGCCTCTCTGAAAGAATACATTGTACAATGACGAAAACTAGGGATTCCTAATTCAAGGTATTCTCTCCACTGATCATCAAGAAAATATGGATAATATAACTCACCTGAGGAGGGCACACCGTTTGGTGGACGCATAATCAAATTTGGGGAAGTTTCAATTTCTTACTACAGACCACTGCAAGAAGAAACTATGACATCAAGTTTCAGAGGCTTCCCACCACATTTTTCAAAAAAATACCCTACTGAGAAACTCACCTCAATGAGGTGCATTTTTCTATCGAGACAGAATTCCAAAATTCCATGCTTGGAAAATTAGGGTTTCTTTAACAAACCCTAGGCCAACTAGCTCCGGAATCAGGTTGGGCACCTCAAATTGGTAAGATATAAACCTTTGTTATTTCCATTTGAGTTTCTCATTTCAAAATGGCTCATAATACTCAGCTTGAGGATAATTTTAGGGGAGATGACAAATTTGGAGCATGGAAGTACAAGATCTCCTTGGTCCTTGAAGAAAATGATTTGGATCAATATATCAGTAAGGAATTTCCAGAACCAGAGGGAGATGAGGCTAAGGATATTCATAATAAGAGCTTGGTCAAGGCTAAGAGAATCATTGCATATTCTATTAAGGATTGTCCCATCCCCCATGCGTGATCCTTGAAGACACCTAAGGAAGTGTTCGATGCTTTAACGAAGTTGTTTGAAGGAAAAAAACATCAATCAAATGATGACATTGAGGAACCAACTAAAGAATGTGAAGATACAAAACTCATATACCATGGAATCATACTTCAAAGGGGTTTATCAAATCAAGAAACAACTTGAAGTAGTTGAAGATAATGTATAAAAAAGAGATATTGTTATGACCACCTTGAATGGTCTCTGTAGATCATGGGATTCATTCATTCAAGGAATATGTGCCAGAAGGAAGTTGGTCAGTTTCAGTAGAATTGGGAAGAATGCACACAAGAAGAAGATCGACTCAAAACAAGAGAAGAGAATATGGGAGAAACTAAAGATCCAGCTCTCACAATTCACACCAGAAGATATCATAGAAAGAAGGAGGATCAACATCACACAAAAGGGAGGACCATCAATATCACAAAAGACAAAATAAATCAGAAGATATTCTTCCAACATTCGATGCTACACTTGTGATGAGAAGGTACATTACTCCAGATATTGTCCTGGAAATGGAGGCTCCTTCAACAAGAAGTCAAACAAGAAAATACATCATGCTCACACCGCTGAAGATAATGAACCAACAACGAAAATATTCAAAGAAAAAAGAGTTAATTCCTCAAGTGATGAGGAATATGTACTTTAATAGAGAAGGATTCAACCCATGACAAAGAATAACATCTTATCCATATCAGTATTCGCATAAGAAGGGATGCAGTTGTGAATGAAGAAGCGGAACTCAAATTCAGAATCAGTATGCAATCCCATGAGGTCTATTGTATAGAAGACTTGCTCAAGCATGAGCAAGATAGGCACATGTTCCCAGAATTAGATGATGAAGTAAAGAACATTGTTAAAGGCTCCAGTAATTCCTGCAAGAAGACAAGGATCAAGAGGGATTCCACCAACCAAACAAACACATATAAGTGCTTAAATTTCCTTTTCCTATATATCTAGTTACTTAAATGATATTATTTAGTTATGCACATGTTTATATTTAGTTGATGTATTATGCATGATTGAGTGTTTCCATTTATGAACATTATACTATTGACTTGCATATGATGGGTAAGTAGCCTATATTGTTGTACAACATTCCATTTCTACTTATCTAGAATGAAATCTCTTTCTGGCATATTGGGGGTAGTGCAAACACTTAATAATGTTATGGTAGTAATGGAAGGCATCTAGAAAGTTTCCATATGTATACGAGATATGGGAGAATGTTGCACAGAATAAAATAGTTGCATGATTGTGTGACATATATATTTATGCATAAGAATTTGTTGTTACTAATATGTTTTAGAAATTATGAAATATTTCTAGTCATGCAACTAAAATTGACTTGTAGGAAATAACGCATACAATCACCTACAAGAAAATGAGGATGGGACTTGTTCCGAAGAACAAGTGACAATGGTTCAACTAGAAGATTCACTCCAACAAAATGAAGAAGAACCTAGAGATTCTAGGGACAAAGACACTATTAGCCATAATTGCACACCTCCTGTGGACAAGAGCTGGTTCCTAGATCTAAATGGTCTAGGCCTAGAACAAAACACAAACACCAAATGTTAAACTTCCCCTAGATCTGGTTAATCACTTGAATGAAATTCCATGATACTTCTCTCAAAGGTTGTCCTCGCTATCCTTGTAGAATAACCTATAAAAGATGGAAAACAAAAAGAGAAAGATCATAGCATACAATATAATCAAATAGATCGATGCTCGTGACCAAGGAATCAAGCAATATATACAAATGACATAGTAAATATGGGAAAGAAAAGACATTTTTTATTGATAATGATTGGAGAGACTACAACCTTTATGCCTTGATGTTGAGAGTTCCTTCCAATGCCTCCTTGCCTCTAACTTCACCTTTCCTCCAAAGAATCAAGAATGATTTGGGCAAAGCCTGGGTATGCAACACAATTATTGCTCCCTTCTCCCATGGGGGATGAGCCAATATTTAAAGGCATGGGAGGATAGGTATGGTTGAGGATCTCAAGGGTGAGGTGGAAGGGAGATCCAAAAATGGAGGATCTTGAGCTCCAGGTGGTTCCTAAACCATAGGGATGAAGATCCAAAAAGGAAAGCTTCGAGAATCCTCTCAAAACTTCTCTTTTTTCCTTGAAAACTCGAGCACCACTCCTCTAATGAAGCAAACATGTGGTGTTAAGGTGGTAACGCTTCTTGCAATAAGGCTAGAGGCAGTGGCACCACTTCTTTCTCATGTATCAAGAGCGTTGCTGACTTGGGTAATGCTTATTGTCAATGGGGCAGGAGTGTTACCAGCTCAAAACAAGGAAAAAATGCAAGGGGATAATTTGAACCTTCATTTCTCTAGGGAAAACTTTGAGGGATCGGAGTATACAAGGGAATACCTATCTCATAACATGAGGGTGATGAGATTCCAGTATAACAGACACCATGGTGGAAGAATATGAGAATCATGACATGATCGAACCATAAAGAGCCATAGATCCACCTTGAGAGATGAATACCGTATCGGGAATGAGATATCATCCAAGATAAATAAAATAATGATGGGACTTCCAAAGAAAGTAAGCGGCATTGGAGACACTCTAGTTATGTGGCACTGCTAAGTGACATTATTGATTAAAGATCCTTCCATCTGTGAAGAAGCACCCAAGAATAAATAATGGAGGTATTACACTAAAATCTTGTCATCATGAGCCATGTGTCAACCTTGTTCCTAATCCCTAAAGTTCCCTTAGATAAAGTGCATTGAAAGTGAGGTTTTTCCTAGCCCTTTTTCCTCCTCCAAGGAGGTTGGCGCTCTTCCTCTTAAGGAAAAGTGTGCCAGCCCCTTGTTGGCACTCTTTTTACCTTGATAAGGTGTGCCATTGGCACTCTTAGCCTTCATGCAGGGTGCATCAACCCTCCTCTAGCACTCTGTCTCCAACTGCAAGGTGCGTCAGTTGTGTTTAGAAGGGAAAATTCGAATTTTTGAGGCCCTTCTTGAAGGTAGATGAGGTCGAGGGTCCTGCCTATCTTCTTGGTGAGGTAGCATTTGATTCCCTAACCTAATGGAAGGATCCATTAGACCTATCCTCTTAATATTCAACCTCATATATCCCTTTAGTATTATAAATTTGAACCATCTCTCCATTGTGAGGGGAGGAATGACTATAGTACTCTTATGCTGGAGTAATTTTCTAGGTTATCCCTACTCATCCTTGGGGAGGTGGACTCTCATCCTTTGGGATGCAAACTATCATTCTTTGGAGGCTTGGCTTGGATTGTTGAATGGAAAATTGCAACATTGAGGCTTAGGTTGTGAAGTTATTTCCCTATATAATTCTATGCATTTCCCTTGATTACAGTAATACAAACATTTTCCATAAATGTTGTTGTGTTGATGATGTTTAGAGATTTCCTCCTTAATTGTTAGCTTAGGTCAATTCATATCTAGATATGTTTGTACTATTTACTTGTTTCCATTCGCTCTATAGGGTTTTGCAGCTTGAGATATGAAAGTTCTGGAGCTTGGATCAACAAAGAGAAAGAGTATTTGCAGACCTCGGTTAAGTGATCTATCCGTTTAACTTACATTTCTATTGATTTAGGAAATTAGGTTCTGTTATGTACTTGATTTGTTCTAGATCCACTTGGATTAGGAGATCTTGATTGAGTTTGCTTGAGTAGATTTATCTGATAATAAATTTGGTGACCATAGTGGGGAATAACATAGATTTGATTTGTTTTGTCTTTGATTTCATGTCTATTGATCAATCCTTTTTCTAGCCTCTAGAGACCCTCCTGCCTTTGTATTTTGTATATGGAAATTTTCGTGGACCTTCTTAACTCTTTTTGGGCTTAGTACTAGACCTCTAGCCCTTCTCCCTTAGGAGATCTAGCCTCTGTGGATCTCTGGCACACCTGGGTAGTGCATACAGAGTGACATTGTCATGTTGGCACTCTCTCTTTTAAGATTAAGTGTGACACTGTCACTCTTTCCTTGTGTACTAAGTGTGTCATCCCCTCTCTAGCACTCTAGTGCAGTGTATGAAGGTGCATCATCCTCTTAAAACTCAGATATTATCTCATATTTCCTTCATTTTTGGCCTTTGTCTTGATGGATTTTTGTTTTTAGGCTACATATGGTAGTCACACAACCCCCTAGACCCAACATTTTCTATGTTTGGAGTTGATTTTGTTGATTATGGATGTTTTACTAGTCAAGTAAGAGACTTGGTTGTGGAGGGAAATTTCAGTCCCCCGCCTATTGGTCCAGTCTTTCCATCCATGATCACATTACTAGATATTTTAAGATCTATTCATATCGTTAAATATGATCTCCAAACCCTTCCTCCACCCTCAATCGTTGATTTTTGGTTGCATTTTGGTATATTTGGAGAAATTCTTGACTGTTTTGGAGTTGTTTGGATGTTTGTCATCTTCCTTTTGATTTCTAAATGAATAGCGTGCTATAGATATTCTCTCTTTTTCTGTTTGTAAATGTGAAAAGAGTTTAGTTATCAAGTTTCATTTTGATATATGCATGTGAAAAATCTAAGTGCTTATCTACTTTGTTTTATACATCGTTAAGATTTGTCGCATCTTTGATTTCGTTATGATTTTTGGACTATTATTGCAGAAAGATAGAGCTATTGCACTCTAGGAAGGAATTCTCCTTTTCTTTACTATTTTGGTTCATGTTGTTTTGAAAAGAAAATAATTTCCCTACCTTAGGTACTTTTCATCGAAAGAGAAATGTGCATCGTCATGTAGCTAGGATTTGCATTCTTTTTACATTTCATGTCTACACCTCATGCATCCACTTAACCGCATAAGATAAAATTAACACTATCTTAGGATTAAAATCATTTAGTAATTGTGTGTAAGTTAGAGATGTGTTTCAGCGTCTTTAAGCGTGGAAGCTATCATTATTTTCCTGCACTGCATCCTGAGGCCTTGTAGTTCTTCCACGTACCAACCATTATATCGAATGGCTTTTCAAGTACCTTTGGGTATATAAAAAATTACTTCACGTACTCGGTAGTATATCGAAAGGCTCTTGTCGAGCGGTTGTGAATTAGACAACACCACTACGAAGTTGAGCTCCCCCATACCTACTGTATATTGGGATATCCTATTAGGATTTATGTGACTAACTGAGTTAACATTTTGTTCGTATTGGCATTGCAATACACCGTGAACAAAACTCAGGGAGATAACTATGCACGTACCATTCAAGTAGTTGGGTATTCAGGAAAGGGTACGGTCCCAATCCTCCTTGTCGCATTATACTATTGGACCCTATCGTATATAGCGATTTGTGAATCCTTGACAATCCTGTGAGGATCCAGACTTTTGATCCACTCTTATTCATACAGTTTGCTTGTTGCTTTTAGACTTGAGTAGTGTTTGATTTGTGTGGTACTTCAGAGACTCTTAGAAATTTTAGATATGGGAGACTCTCTTGGGACCACCAACCAAGAGACCCCTTTTCAGGGTATGTATTTTGTTTCCCCCCCTTGTGGAGTTGTTGGTCCTCCCTTCATGGCCACTTTGAGTCTTCTCAGATTGATTATAGGATTACCTATATGGTTATTATCCAATCCCATTATACCAAATGCACCTTTTGTTTCGGATCACTATCCTTCACCATATGAGCATCAATCTCATGTTAACCCTTCTCCTTCTTCCTCGAATGTTGAATTGAATTCCCTTTCTTCCTCTTCACCTATTGAAAACTCTGAGGTTGGTAAATTCGAGGGTAAGAAGAAGACGAAAAGGAAGGCTAAGAAGAAGAACAATAAGTTGAAGGTCACAGCTCCAACCTATGATCTTCATGTTGGAAAACCATCAGCTACTTATCATAGTGTTGAGAGTGTTTATTTTCCCACAAGAACGCCTCATAAAACTAAGTTCCCTTGTAGACTTTGTAAGGGTGACCATATTCTTAAGAATTTTCATGGTCTATCCCGAGTTTTAGAAGTGTGGTATGAGGCTTCCCAACATCCGATGTAATCAGTATCTGGTCACCATACTGATGATACCCCATCAACCAGTGACTCTATGGTTAAGAATTTGAAAGGAAAGGTTATATATACTTGCTTGCTATGTAAGGAAATCCACCTTACTTACCTTTTTCATTGCATGGTTGAAGCTTCTAAGTTGTTGGAATATATTCTTGTTCCTCAGCAACGACTTCCAACAGGTTATCGTAAGTTGTCCCTTGACATCCCATTGGTTGATCAAGTGATTGATCAAGCATCATCCCTGGTCAATCCCACTCTTCTGTTGGAGAGTGAAGCTAAAGTGGTCGAGTCGATGTCATCTCCATCCTATCCCACTCTTGCATCAGAGAGTGTTGATATTGAAGTAGTCACTTTGACACTATCTTCATCTTGTCCCTCTCTTCCAGTTGAGAGTGAATTAAAACCAGCTGAATTTTTCGTAGTCAGCTCTAATTGTTCTACGCAATAGGAATTTTTGTCTCTTTCGAAAGAAACTTCTCCAAGTAGTGTTAGGGAGATAAATTCCTATGTCTTGGGGTACCACAATAGATAGCTTGACTCCATAAATCAATCTTTCCCAATATGCAATAGAAATAAAACATCTAACACTAAAAGATCCAACCTCGTACCTTATTCCGGACGGTTGAAGTAGATCCCCGTTGAGCTTTCCAATCTTCAGCTTGAATTGATAGAATACTTCCTCAACAACAAGTAAACAATACAAGCATACTATATATCATGGTGTTAGATCTATTCTAGCATATATAATCAATAATGTAAAATCATTTGACATATTCCCATGGATACAATATTCAATCAAATACACATCATTGGACAGGAAAAGATATTTCTATTAATATGAATCAGAGATTACAAGATAGATAAAACCTCTGACGGCACGTCTACAAGCCGTAGAAACTGAATCCCCCACTTGGGCCTCCACCACTTCAATCCTCCATCTCTCGATAGCAAGCTCACAAGCAAAAGTCAAGCTTGGGAAGAACACAAAAGTGCTCCAAGGGACAAAGGGATGCAGACTCAAGTATAAGTTCTGGAAACAATGGACTATAGTTTCTTTTCTCTCAATTCTCTCTTCTTTCCTTCAATGTACCAAGGGGTTCCTTATATAGCTTCAAAATGGATAATGAAGGGTCGAATCCGAGCGATCTCAAGGCATATGGAAGGCCAGGAGTCAAATGAGTCAGATCCATGTCAAGGAAAACTCCAAAAGGATTTGGATTATGCACACATCCCGATGTACGTGGTTATAAGGGTCAAACCCGTGTATGTACGCGATTATAGGTTTATAAGCCGCGTATATCATTTTTCATATTTTTTAGGGATGATCAAGGAAACATCAAAGGACAAAAGATGGTCCATGGAGTGGACAGGGGAAGGCCATACAAAGTGTGATTCACCTAGAGTGGTGAAATCTGCTATAACAGATGCCCCCTAATGTGTGAGGTCAGAGGGGTCATACGATGGCCGAAATACATTATAAGTCCATCCCAGAAGTGGAGTGATGAAGGATCCCAAATGGAAGACCAGCCACCCAATCAACATAGTGCAATAATACAACTCTGCATATAACTGCAAGTACATATAGCAGTCCCGGATACATAAGAGTACAATGGCCATGAATAGGCATAATACATGATATCACATATGTGGTCATCGCCACGTACAATATACATAGATCAGAATCTCCATGATGAAGATATACAAAAGGACCATGATCTCCAAAATGGCTGAAGATATATAATAGATCAAGATCTCCATAGTGGCTAGAAATGTCTGACATACACTGGAATCAAGTCACGAGAGCCGAAATCTCATGAACGCTGGCACGATCAAGGTGGTAGCATATAAGAGATGCCACCAATCTGGAAAGTCTTCTACAAAAACTGCTACGAGTACATGTCCTACTATGCGAATAGAGGTGTCGAGTTCGAACATAGTAGTCCATCGTCTGATTACCGTCATTAATGTATACCGTTAACAGACGTGAGATCACCCACCGATAATGAAAATGGGAATCAGGGTACTAGAGTGAAAACTAACAAGTGTGAATAAATGTGTTGAGGTCAAACACTTGAGAGGATCCATCGATCAGGGGACATTGATGTATTCCCAAGAAACTGTCGTTGGCGAGAGAGCCTTCCACTGATGACTGCAAGTCTCAAGGCACTCAAAAGGACTCTAGATTTTGATCCCAGAATAAATGATCTGAAGTCGATGGGATGAAATCTGCTAGAAGGAGGGCATTAGGGCATCCCCCATCATCCAACATGAGGTACTCAGCAAAGCTGTATAATGTGGAAGAACTCAATCACAAGGTGCACGAACCAGTAACTCTACCCGGAATGGCCGACATGCAAAGTCAAGATAACTAAGGAATGCCCGACACAGGTTTCAACTTCCTTCGAACAAAAGCATAACAGCATATGGTGACTAAATGAAGGCAGCATAGACTCGATATACAAATTGGGACATCTCTATGACACAGGAGGCATCAGCAGAGGCTCCATAGGGACTGGAAGCTTAACCAATCGGTGGAGATAAACTCAAATAAATGAGTACAGCTCCTAAATTCAAACTATAACCCAACCAATGGATGTGATATACAGTGCTCTGTTTGAAGGTGACACGACTCGACAGCTGCCAAAGATAACATCTTTCCTTGTCCGACTTTTTGGTTTTTTGATTTTTTTTTGGACTTTTTCAGTTATTTGAAAAGCTTGAAAAAAGAATAAACTAACTTTATAGTTACAAACTAGGAGGAGACGTGTGTCATAAGGGAAAACAAACTAGTTCCAAGTAGTGGAACATACCTATGCTCAATGCAAGGATACATGTGTAGGATATCGACACTCGGGGGAAAATCCCCTCCCAGTAAAAAGGGAAATCAAGCTGCGAAGGATATAAAAAATGGCTCTGCATGGCTAGACATGAGACAAGCTCGGGCTATATGGCTGAAACGCAATGTCAGGGGAGCCGGCATAAAGCTCAATAAGGCAGGAAAAGCTCACGATAATGCATTCACAACTTGACATAAGGGAGTCTGGAGGGAAATAGGCCAGGATAAGATCAAGAGGAGTATGAGGCTCTTGCGAAATGCCATGGTAGTACTATATAACAGACTCCCACACCCTAAAGGAGAAAACGTCAGCATGGGCACCAAATGCAAATAAGGTGCTAACTAGGGTACCCATGTAAGGTGAAGCTATACCACTCATATCATGCCACTTCTAAATCAGCAAGAAGGTTCTATGACATAATAGAGTGGGTTCGTACCTAAGGTCATGGTGATATGGTCATAAGGTCATGCAAAATGCAAATGGTGGTGAACCTAACCTATATGCCAGTTTAGTCATGATACCTGAGATCAGTACGAATGGGTCAATCCAATGGCTAAAACGGCACCAAAAAAGGTCTTCTACATCACAAATTATGTCAAAAACGGTTCAAAATGGTTAGAAACTGTCAAAACTATAGGAAAGGGGGTAAAAATTTTCAAATATTTGAAAATTTTTCTATAAATAGTAAAAAATATAAATCATTTGAAACTTTTACCCATTTGAGCTTTGATTTTCAACTGCAAATTCTAGGAGATCCAGCCGGCGGAATTCACAACCATTTCTTCCAGGTATTTACTCATGCTCTCCTCTTGCATTTTGATATATTTTTTGTTGATTTTCATGGTTAAATGAGGTTTTTAAGGCCATCTCTACATCAGTGCTGTGGCCCACACGGATATTGAAGATTTTTTTGCGTATAGGACTGGCTATACGCGAAAAAGGGGCTAAAACCCGCGTACATACGCGGTTGTTTGCAAAACAGTCACGTATGAGGCCGCGCAAGTGAATTTACAAGAATCTAATGGGAAATTTTGCAATTTCTCTTGCAGGATGGTGCTAGAGTGGAGAGAGTGTGAGCATGGTGAGGTAGAGGAAGCAGTAAGGGCCGATGTAATGGCTCAACAAGCTCTTTGTGGATGTGGAGTCTACAAGTTTTGGTGTCTTGGTGGTTTGAGGTCCAAACCAAGACTGCTACAAATGCTGGTAGACTATTGGGATTCAGACTCGGAGTCCTTCCGTATTGATGGGATGTCTCTCACCATAGAGGTGGAAGACATATACTTTATCACATGGTTGTTTAGACGAGGGGAGGTGGTGAACCTTCGTTCCCAAGGTGGGCTAGGAGGTGGCCTTACTATCGACGAGTACATAGCTATGTATTGCTACCCAGATACGGAGAAGGTGTGGAGTCAAGTCCCCACCAATGCTATACAGGTGCTGGGAATAAAGGCCATATTACTAACACTGGGCAGGATAGTAGGCTTACCATCACTCCATCAAGCCTCCCGGCCACTGATGTTCTATGCGATGGAGTGTATGAGACCGACCATATATGACTGGAGTACTACACTACTGAGCAACATGAAACACCATCTCAGTGAGTGTAAGGTAGGCAGGATACGGAACTTCGGGTTCAGCAGCATTTTGAGCACATTTTTCTTCGAGCATGTTCTAGGATTGAGCCCTAGAGTGGACGTTCCTCTCCACGGGGTTCGAGATCCAGCCCAACTGCGTTGGGAAGATGCTATGCGCAAACTGGGGGGTGGTAGGGTGGCCAACCCATATCTACTGGAATTCTTTCCATGGTGGCAATGACAGATTGTTGCCATAGATGAATACCCCTATGGAGGGATATATTTCCGAGGGGATCCAGACATGCCATTGCCACCAGGATCAGCATATGGTGAGATAAGTACCGAATCTCGACACTCACTCTTTTTAAAAATTTTGAGTTATTTAATTTTTTTGTATTTTCTTGATTATGTGGAATCAAAAAGACATGTTTTTGTGCGACAACACATAGTGAAATCTACCATTTATGTGCATATGTGGAACCATGGCGACCAGAGGGCTTCCCACGTCATATATGGAGGGGAAGAGGAGATGACATCACGGGTGTGGATGCGGATCGAACTCTCCAAAGCATTCATACCAAATTTGTGAGACTGACTCATAGAGTTCCCATGGCGCAAGTCGAGGACTTGCCTGAGGCCATGCAGCGACAGGTGGTGGGTGTACCACGTGCATGGGTGCTTTTATTTCGACAGATAGCTAGAGCCGTGGTGACGTACCATGATCACAACCCTCCTCCTCCACAATATTAGATACCTGGGAGTGTATATGTTTTGTACGACCGTGTATTATATGATGGTGGCTTTAAAAGCCCCACTTTTGTATATGGCACTATGTATTACGACATTTTTGATATATATAAAAAAGCTTTATGGTGATCGATTTATTTATTTACATGTGTAAAAATGTTTGTGATTAATTTATTATGAATGAGACAAATGCCAATCTAACACGTAGTTAGCATATGAGTTAGCAACTTGATTATTATCTCTTGGAATGTGTATATATGTTATATGGTCAAATTGTCGTTCTAACAATCTCACACGTAAGAACCTTCTCAATAACGTCGGATCTCTAACATGGTGCAAACCATTGAGCTGTGACACTACTAACTCCGAATCAAGACATACCTCAAGAGATAGAACGCCATGCGAAATGGCATCCCGTAGACGCTCAATAACGGCGCTATATTCAGCAACATTGTTGGAAGATGGTTGTAGACATACACCTCCTGAAGACAGTATCTGACCCATAGGAGTATAAATCACCCACGCAGTAGAGGCTGAGTGTTGAGTGTGACAGCTTGCACCATTCGCAAATCCTATGTAGGTGGAATATTCCCTTGACATCTGCCAAAAGAAACGGAAACTAATCACAAACCCTATCATGATAATAAAAAGACCTAACTATGCAAAGCTGTACAATAATATACAATAAGCAGCCTTGGCTGAAGATCATGCATAGTATTTTTTGAGATAGAGCCCATTTCTAGGCTCCGCCAAAGTTGTGCCTTCCTAATCGACCAACTCATAGGCACCCTTCTCTAATACAAGCTTAACCATGTAATGACCATGCCACATAGGATTAAATTTCCCTGCCCCCAAGGGTTTTTTTGATTGATCCCACAAAAGGACCAAGTCTCCTTCACTAAACACTCTTGGACGGATAGACTTGTCGTACTGGACCTTGACGCGACGTTTATTAACCTCTAGATCCACCAAGGCGTCTCGACGCTGCTCATCAAGTTTCTCAAGGTGAACCAAATGCTTCTCCAAAGGTGAAGTGTCTGGTAAGAGTTCCATAGCTAGCTTCAACGAAGGAATCTCGCATTCAACTAGCAATATCGACTCCACTCCATGTACAAGCTGATATGGAGAAAAACCAGTGGCAATCTTAACCACGGTTCGATGTGCCCACAAAGTAGGGTATAACATAATATGCCAATTCATCTTGCTTTGTGCGATGGTTCATTGGAGAATGGATTTGAGTGATTTATTCACTGCCTCTACCTATCCATTCGCTTGGGGGTAATAAGAAGAGGAGTTCTCTTTCTTATACCCTAACTTGGATGCCAACTCTTCCATCATACGGTTCTGAAAGTGCAAGCCATGGTCAGTGACAAGCTCTTTTGGAATCCCGAACTAAGTAATGATTTGGTTGAATACGAAGTGAGCGGATGTCTCACCATCGGATTTTACTGTAGGCATTGCCTCAGCCCATTTCATGAAATAATAAATAGCCACTATAATGTGATGGTGCCCCCCAGCCGAAGCTGGGTTGCAATCCATAAAATCGATCCCCCACTATGAAGGGACCAACGGTGATAATGGGATGTAACAGGGCAGGTTTTGAGTGCATATTATGTGTGAACACCTGGCAAGGGTGCCACCTATTGACCGCATCAACACAATCTTTAAATATCGACGGCCAGAAATAACCCGCTCTTAAAATATTTTGAGATGTAGAAAGCCCAGATAAATGACCACCACACCCCCCTCCGTGGCAATCATTCAGCACAACCTCAACCTTGTCATGAGTTAAACAACGTTGTAAAATGGAATCTACCCCACGGTGGTACAAAGTATTGTTCACTATAAGGTAGTTCTTAGAGACGTGATGTAATCATCGTCGTTCATCTTGCGAGAGGTGAGTCGGGGTCCTCTGTGTTTGCAAATATACTATGATATCTCCATACCATGGGTCAGACGTTGAGATTAAGAATATGTCTTCATCAACAAACATATCTTCACAAACCAACTCCTCGGCCTCACTCAGAAAATCCGATATAAGCTCTACAAAAATTAATGACTTCTTTGACTTTGCCGAAACAAACTCGAGATCGAATTCTTGCAGAATGACAATCCATTTATCATACTTTCCCCCAATCCTCCTTCGTGTGAGGACAAACTGAAAAGGATTGACATGGGCCACAACCAAGGTCTGGCGAAGGAGAATATAATGTCTCAAATGCTGAACCGCATGTACAGTCGCTAAAGCAAGCTTCTCAACATGAAAATAATGAATATTTGCGTCAATAAGTTTTTGGCTCAGATAATATATGAAATTCTCTTGGAGCTCCTCATCCTCTTGAACCAAAACCATACCAATCATCTCTAAAGACGTGGCCACATATAATAGGAAATCATGGCTATAGTCTGGTGGACTAATCACCGGGGCCGATGCTAGGGCTCGCTTGAGTGCATCGAAGGACTCCTGGGCTCTCTCATCCCATTCAAAGCGAGTATCCTTCTTCAAGAGACGCATGAAGCCTCTAGTCAAATTGGCAAAGTTGACAACAAATATTCGTAAGTTTTCCATGCCTTGCAAACACTGAAGATGATGAATGTTCTTCGGGGGAGACAACTGAAGTATTGCCTCAACCTTCAAAGGATCGACTCTTATACCCTCCTTTGAAATGATGAATCCTGACAAACGACCTGACTTCACACAAAAGATGCACTTATGAGGATTCAATCTAACTGAATAGTGCTGGCATCTTTCAAATACCAATCTCAAGTGATAGGGATGACGCATTCTCATACGAGAATGAGCAGCGAGGTCATCCAAAAATACTTCGATAATAGACTTGAGATCGTGTAAAATCAAGGTCATCGCCCGCTGAAATGTAGCTCCGACGTTTTTAAGGCCAAAAGGCATTTTTTGATATGCAAACGTTCCCCAAGGACAAATAAATGCAGTCTTGTGTTGGTCCTCAGGTTTAATCTGGATCTTATTATACCCGAAAAATCTGTCCATGAAGGAGAACACCTCGATACCCGCACACTCATCCAAAATCTGATCTATAAATGGTGTGGGGAAGTTATCCTTAGGACAGGCACGATTTAAATCATGAAAATCAGTGCATATTTGGATCGCTCCCTGCTTCTTATCCACCGAAATGGGGTTTGAAACCCACTCTGTCAAGGGAACAGGATAGATGAAACCGGCTTTCAATATATTCTCTATCTCTACCTTAATGGTGAGTGCTTTCCTAGGATTCATGGCATGTAAATGTTGTCAAACAGGCTTAGCATTGGGGTAAGAATTAATCTCATGTTCAACAATCCGAGGGTCAATACCTGGCATCTCGTCGTGAGACCAAGCAAAAACATCACGGAACTCCTTGAATAGCTCGGTATATTCAAGAATCTCAGCATGGGAACATTGCGCCCCAATATAGACATTCTCAACAGTGCCAGGATTGTGAGACATGTTGATAGGAATCATGGAAGATATGTTCGCCATGTTTCCATCAGCCATCGAAACAGGAGAGCTTAATGGAACCACAGGACTACCAACTCTCTGACTAAGAATCTCCCTATAATCCTCATGCTCCAAAAGGTCAAGCGGTGGAAGGAAGTATGATCTATGATGAATTTCCTCCCATGGTGTCTCAACTCCCGACATAGCCTCGATAATCACTTCATCTGAAGGGAAAACCGTATCAAGGTAGTCGTGGGCATGATAAGACTGTACTGCCCATGCCGGAAGCACATAGGGGTCTTCTCCTCCGTCCACGAAGAGGAAGAACAAGGCTCTGCAACATTCTTGAGATTGGCTTGATAAGCTATCAAGGTTGCAGGCAAAAGCACACTGTGCTCGACAGGCTCACTCAAAGTACTCGGTGTAGGAAGAATCCAAGGATCTTCCATATGGGTCGTGTGAAAAGATACCGAGGTCATAGAAGTCGAAGCCTCATCGTAGCAAGATCCTATCATGAGGATCGATGCAGGACAACTAAAGCTTCCCATAAGGGATGGATACATGCCTACACCCACACTCCCAGTTTCCGGCTGAGAGTGCTCAACGATCGGGGTCGAAATTCCCGAAGATGCGGTAACAGAAGGATTCTTGAATGTCATTTGATCAATCGTTACAATATTCCCGTTATGTGGAAAGCATACAACATGCAACAAGGAAGAAGCAATGGCTTGCATACTAGACATCCAGTTCCTACCCAGCAAGAGATTATAGTCAAGGGGCGCATCAACCACCTCAACCTCTATCGCAATGTTCTTCCCCCCCAAGCGGACCTTAAGGGACGGAAGGATGTCGTGCAGCCTAAAATATCTCCCATCAAAAGCAGTTAACATAGTCGCTGACTTCGACAGCTCAGGAGAACCAAGACCCTTCCAACAAGAAAAAGACATCACAGAAGCAGCAGTGCCCTCATCAATCACAGTGCGTTTGATGGTCATACCAAGACATTCTACATGCACCAAAAGGGACACATAGTAGGGCAAGCGAGGCTGATGTCCCACAGTTTCAAATTTGATCACTGAGGAAGAATCATCACTGTTCACACCAAGAACAGAAAGCAAAGCCTTCCTTTGCGAAGGACAACTCTTAAGCACTTCCAATGCAGACATCGCACAAGGAGTATGGCCCAAATCCTCGACAACTAAATAATTCTGGGCGGCTCGGGCATTTGTATTATGCCCCAAACGCTTAAAGAATCCCTGAGGAATGCGAGGTGCAGCCTCAGATTTATTTGCAGGTTTCTCAATGCGCAAAGGGGTTCCTGGTGGATCAGGTTCTTTGCCTAGGCTGGGTTGCAACGAACTATAATCTTTCGCACGAGTCACAACTTTGGCAGCACGGACCATGTTAATGCACCCACGAGTGCTAGTCTCATGTGGATCATCATCACTAGATTGGTCATGGAACTTCGAGTTCATATTCTGGTTATGCGGTAAAGGGTTTGTTAGCACAGCTGGGCCTTGTGCTAAGAATCTCGAAGCTTATTCAATCTGAGGGCACAAGTAAGTGAGGTGATCATCCTTACATAGCTTGCAAGGGAATTTAACCTTACATTTCACTTGCTTGTCCCCCCCAGCATTCTTACTGTTCTTGTCATTATTGGTAGCATTCTCATTCTTATTCCCACCCTTTCGATTATTATTCTTACCCTTTCTTCTATTCCGTCCGGGATGCTAGTTACCCTTCTGGTCCGACGCTTGCACAGAAAGTACATTCACTGTTTGGGCGGGTTGATACAAAGTCATAGCTTGTCCCAAAGCAGATTGGTTGAGTGACAAATGACTAACTTTCTTTGCAACCGAATCCACAGATTTCGCACTTGCACAACCCACAATGCCATCGGCATGTGGTCCAGGTTTGACTTTAGGATCAAAACTCGAACGAGGAGCGTTGGGAATAATCTCATACAACAAACTGAATTGAGCATAGATCAAGTCCAGTTTCTGCACCCTAAAGATCGCTTGTTCCTTATTCTGCACTTCGGATGTGGAAACATCCTTCACTATGTATGACAATAATGATTTGAGGAACCACTCGAGAAGGAACTCCGGCGGTATAAAACCTTTAATCAATCTCTTCTGTCTACGCCACTCTTGAATATGATCAGAAATATGGGTGGCTTTATCTTGTGGAAATGTTGACAAGAGTTCAGTACCAACATCATAGCACACTGGTAGCTGGAAGTGATTAATAAAATTCATCACAAGTTCATCGAACAAAGTAAAAGCTCCCTTTGGTAACTCTATATACCATTTCGCAGCAAGCCCTGTGAGGGTGCGTTGAAATAGTCTCAAACAGACTGAATCTTGATGTAACAAATTCGAAGAGCACCAAAGGTGAAACGTAGTAATGTGTTCGCTTGGATCCTCTCTCAGTTTGCCTTCGAACTTAGGTATGTCCGAAGGAAGCTTGGTAGGGACAGCCGGCCAAGCCGGGTCATGAGCCACAGGATCGTTCGTAAGTCTCGATAAGTCAGGAAGGTTAAGCGTCACGAGGAAAGGGATCCTAGGATGATGAGGTCTATGGACCACTCCCTGGTTCATATAGGATTGATTACCACCATGGCCTTGGCCATAGTGACCTCCTCCCGAATGACCCGTATAGGGTGGCGTGGAAGTACCATAATATGGTGGACCTTGACTAGTAGGAGCTATGAAGCTGTAATTAGGAGAGTAAGCAGGTTGTGAATACCCGCCTCCATAAGGTGAAGAAACCTATCCATACTGCGTCCCGTAATAAGGTCATTAGGTCATCGCATGCGATGCCCCATGGGAAACTCCGTAGGTAGGAAGATAGGTTCCGAAAGTAGGAATATACATATCGAAAGTAGGGATATATGTTGTGGAAGTAGTAATCTGACCTCTAGAAGCATGAACATAGCCTCCCAAAACAACGGGCGGTATGTAAACTTGAGACACAATCGTTCTTGTAACCACAGTACGGACCTGACTTGTAGCCATGTGCTGACTCGAAGGACCACGTGAATAAAGTGGAGGATGTACATTTGAAGAACTAGGGTCCGAGGATGAAGGAACCTGAGTAATAATATAAGTATTACCACCTATCGTCACTCATCTTGGATCGGGTATCCTAATAGGATCGCTGACTCTAGACTGAGGAGGGATATAAGATGTCACTTCCACCACTAGGATGGAAGGTGCAATGTGACTAGTACTCCCAAACCTCTCCGCAAGGTAAGGAATTGGATTTCCCCCGGGCATAGTGTTAGGCTCAAAGTCGGATTCGACATGATATGTCAAATCGTGCATAGGAAAACCATCCATACCATAACTACCATAGCTAGTAGTGGTAGGTTCAAAGTGAGTCTCAGCGTCTTTAGGCATGCCATACTGGTAACATGTCAAAGGGGAATCAGCCCTAGAATTAGTAGGTCTATCGTGCATGGCTCCTATCTCAGAAATCACAGGACCTAACTCAGCTAAGTCGGGTGAAGGATCGTAAGTAGGCGTAAATTCCCCATCGTCAACACGAATGGGAGGAGGTGGCTCAGAAATATCCTCTAAATGATCTCCCATGGTGTGTGAATCAATGTGTGACATGGTCCACCTAGAATTTCTAGGTCTCTCTCCCAAAGAGGAGGAGAAGTAGAAGGTGGAATTCTTGCTAAATGACGAGAGCGGCGCAGAATCACACCCGAATCCACAATGACTCAAAAAATAGCAAAGGCTCTCTATTTACGTCAACCCTAGGCCAATCTAGCGTGCACAGAGCAATCACTAATAAAATCTAAAGCCAAATGCAAGCAAACAAGGGCTGGATAAGTGAGCTCCCGAATGAAGCAGGTATGTCTCGCCTAGGAGAGGCTTGAGACTCCCATACACAACAAGCAGAGGTACGTAACCAATTATTGTGGACCTTAGCTTCAACACGTAAATCCACTGTGCTGTCTAACCCCAACCTGGCCGGGACACCCACGAAATAACCTCTACAAGTACCCCCTCGATATCCTAGGTAAGGCCACTAAGGTCACCTCAATATAATCAATGCTCAAGTGGATAGTCGCAGGCGGGATTGACCGTATGGGCAGGGTAGCAAAGCCCGAAACTCTCGAAAGAGCCCCTAGATACGAATACAATCCTGGAAATATCTCCAGTGCTACTCAGTTATGACTATGGGTCATCCCAATCAATAACTGCTCACACTGCCTCGTGCTTAACTCTCGTTTGAGATGAGGATCCTGAGAACAATGGTTATACCAAGGATTTCACACACTCACCTGGACAGACACTTAGATGTTGTTGTTTAGTGATCTTGGAGAATTAACTTACAATGAACTATTCCAAGATCCTAAAACCTAAGCTTGTTGGTGCACCCTAGAAAATAAAAGAGTGTAATTCATTTTACTTTAGTGTTGATTTTAGTTGGCTTTTTTACTCAAAAATAGGATATGGTCGTGCAGCTAGTGGTGTTATGACGCGACATGAAGTAAAATGCACATCGTAACAATCAATGCAAATGCATTGTGTCCATGAAAATAGGGTATGCTACTACGTGAAATGCACAATTCGTCTTCAAATGAATGCAAATATATCCTATATGAAGTCCTAACTAGTACTCCAAAGCAAATCTAGATCTAGTGCAAGTACAATGCAAAGTGCAAAATGCAATGCATGATGATAAGCAAATGTTTTTGGATTTTTTGAAAATAAAAGAGATGCAAAAAGCAAAAGAATGATTTCTACGACCCTCGGACTCTGCAAGCACACATAAACAGCATTCAAGCAAAGCACTAAGGTAAAAGAACTCTAATGCACTAATCTCAAACAAAAAATTGAAAATGCCATGACAAGAACTTCCCTAAAAAAAAAAATTAGGCTAAAAAAACGTTTCTGGTCAGAAACAGAGGTCTAAATAGACTCAGGCAATGCCAAAGGAGACTCGGTAACTAACAGCATTCACCCAGCAACCAATTATCTTCCACAAAAAGGAAAAACCTAGGGTATACACAACTGTTCGCAGTAAACCCGTGTGTATACGCAGAAATCACAGAGGAAACCGCGTGTATACGCGACTGTAAATCAACAACCCACGTACATGAAGTAAAAGTGCATAAAATCAAGGCAAACAGGCAGGCTGAGACAAACTTCACTCCAATCAGACTCTACCAGGCATACATGCCCCTAGACCCGACACAGAAACAAGAGAGAAGGAGCAATTCAAATACATTGAATGCTGAGAAAATCACCCCGAAAGGACAACTACTAGGAACTCCCCAATGGAGTCACCAATTCTGTTATAGAGAGAAATTCCTATGGCTTGGGGTACCACAACAGACAGCTTGACTCCAGAAATCAATCTTTCCCAATATGCAATATAAATAAAACATGTAACACTAAAGGATCCAACCTCGTACCTTATTCCAGATGGTTGAAGTAGATCCTCTTTGAGATTTCCAATCTTCAGCTTGAATTGATAGAATACTTCCTCAACAACAAGTAAACAATACAAGCATACTATATATCATGGTGTTAGATCTATTCTAGCATATATAATCAATAATGTAAAAGCATTTGACATATTCCCATGGATACAATATTCAATCAAATACACATCATTGGACAGGAAAAGATATTTCTATTAATATGAATCAGAGATTAAAAGATAGATACAACCTCTGATGGCACGTCTGCGAACCGGAGAAACTGAATCCCCCACTTGGGCCTCCACCACTTCAATCCTCCATCTCTTGATAGCAAGCTCACAAGCAAAAGGAAAGCTTGGGAAGAACACAAAAGTGCTCCAAGGGACAAAGGGATGCAGACTCAAGTATAAGTTCTGGCAACAATGGACTGTAGTTTCTTTGCTCTCAATTCTCTTTTCTTTCCTTCAATGTACCAAGGGGTTCCTTATATAGCTTCAAAAGGGATAATGAAGGGTCGAGTCCGAGCAATCTCAAGGCATATGGAAGGCCAGGAGTCAAATGATTCGGATCCATGTTAAGGAAAACTCCAAAAGGATTTGGATTATGCACACATCCCAATGTACACGGTTATAAGGGTCAAACCCGCGTATGTACGCGATTATAGGTTTAAAATCCGCATATATCATTTTTCATATGGTTTTAGGGATGATCAAGGAAACATCAAAGGACAAAAGATGGTCCATGGGGTCTAAAGAGTCTACAGCGGGACAGGGGAAGGCCATACAAAGTGTGATTCACCTAGAGTGGTGAAATCCACTATAACAAGTAGTGAGGTTATGTCCTTTGACTGGAGTAATATAAAAGAATATCGTCTTCATTAGAGTGTTCCTTTCCAGATATGTGTGCAAGTTACTGCAGAGAGAATACTCTGCAATATTGTTGACGAAGGGGCTTCTATTAGTATTCTATCCTCTACTACTTGGAAATCCATATGTTCTCCTCTGCTTATGCCAGCCACTGATAAGATACTAACTTTCAATAAAATACCTACTACACCTTTAGGGATCCTTCCTCATTTTCCTATAAATTTAGGAGGGAAAACTATCTGTATTGATGTTATGGCAGTCCAAGGTCCCTTAGATTTTAATTTGATCCATGGGCGTGATTATGTTTATGCCATGAAAGTTGTAGTGTCCACACTTTTTTGATGTATGTATTTTCCCCATGAAGAGAAGATTGTGACCATTTATCAAATTTCCTTTGTTAAACCTGGTCATCGTATAACTCCTAGCCATCAGAATTCCCTGAATGTCCCACATGTTCTTGTGGTTCCTTCCCCTTCACCTGTTGTGTCTCTTGCTTCTGAAAATCATGATGAGGTTCAGTCGTTTGAAAATATTACATTTTTCTCCTCATGAGGAAACTTTGGGGGCATGTCCCCAGTATCTAGACATCATAGTGTAGTTAAGTTGTTGTCTTCTTATGTAAGGGGGAAACCTGCCAACCTATGTACATCAGTTTGGATTACAAATTCCTATGATAATAGTTCCCATTCTGTGTCAAGCTCATTAAAAAATGAAACAAGCACCAGTGAGCATAGTTCCCTTTTTTTGTCAAGCTCGTTAAAAAAATAAGCGGATGTTGTGAGCATAGTTCCCATTCTGTGTCAAGATCGTTAAAAAATGAAATGGATTCATGTGATCATAGTTCCCATTCTGTGTCAAGCTCGCTAAAAAATGAAATGGATGTCCTCAAACATAGCTATTTTCTATTTCAAGCTTGCCTAAAAATGAAACAAGTTCCCACAAGCATAGTTATTTTCAGTTTCAAGCTTGTGTAAAAATGAAACAGGTCACCTAGAGAACAATTCATTTTCATGTCAAGCTCTTTAAAATATGAAACAGATTCTTCCATTGTGTCAAGCCTCAATACTTCAACTTTCATTTCATCTTCTTGTAGCACTTGATCCTCTTAATTCCTCTATTTCTGGTGAATCTTCTTCTAGAAATAACCTAAAATTTAGTCAGAAAAGAGTAAGCTGACGAAATAAATCTTGGGGGGCATGTAACCTACCTATTTATATTGGAGTTAAGCTACTTGAAAGTTATACAGGGGCAAGTAACAACCACTAAATGTCATGTTGGGAAAACACTTGTCAATGGAAGTCATTTTGAGCATACTTTCTTTGTAGTTTCAAGCTCTTTAAACCAAGAAACGACCCTTTGAACATAGTTTCTATTAAATGTCAAGCTCGTTCAAAAATGAATCAGATACCCTAAGCATTCTATCAATCAATCTTCGAGCTCGTTAAAAATAGTAAGATGGTGTTGAGCGTACTTTCCATTTTTTGTGCTCTGTTTAAAACATGAAAAGTGGTTTGAGCTTACTTTATCGCTTTTTCATAATCTGGATTCAAACTTCAAAAAGGTTCTAAGTGTTTTTTATACCTTTGATGTGCTTGTTAAAAACTCAGTGAAGAGGTATCAAGTATATGTTTTATACTTTTTCAAACTCGTTAAAATTGGATTATGAAAAAGAGGACCCTTTATGGAGTCACCTTTATCTCTTTTCAGACTCCCTAAACATCTTCTGATCGCCAAGCGATCTTGATTTGAAATATCATCTAGTCAATGGTAGTTTATCTCTTTTTTGGATCGATTGGACTTATTTACAAAAAATGTACACTCTAGTTTATCACAACTAGAATAGTTCTCCTAGGCATCCTTTTATACATTTTTGGTCCTCAGGGACTAAATCTATAAAAAATTCCACCCGAGAGTCTTCTTATTCATTTCAGAATCTTTAAACATGAAACAACGAATGAGTTTTCTTTCATCGGACTCATAAAATCAAACAATTAAGGACCCTTTCTAGGAGTGAATCCCTCCTTTCACTACAACAAAAACTGGATTTAGCGTCTCTTTTTGCATCCTTTTTTGCGTTTAGACCATCTTTCAGTGTATTTTTCTTCATTTTTTGGACAAAATGGCGCAATTTCACGGGTTGGTGCTATTTTAGGTGTTTTTTGCGTACCTTTTCTAAATCTGGTGCAAATTGTGACGTAATTTGCACCGGGTTTTGCACCTGGTTATGCGCTAGGTTTTGCATCAGGTTTTGCGACAGGTTTTGATCCTAGTTTTGCACCTAATTTTGTGCCTAGCTTGTACATCTACTCTTGTTGTGCCCTCTTTTACGTCCATGTTTGCCTCAACTTTTACACCATTGTTTTCATCCACTTTTGCATCCTTTTTTACATCCACTTTTGCATCCACTTCTACTTCTTTTTTTGCATCCCTTCGTGCACCAAGTTTTGCATCAAAGTTTACATCCTGTTTTGAGTCTAGTTTTGCATCTCGTTTTGATTCAGCCATTTTTGCATCCACTTTTGCATCCATTTTTTCATCCACTTTTTCACCCACATTTTCATCACTTTTTGCATCCCATTTTGCATCCATGTTTACGTCTTTTTTTGCATCCACTTTTGTCGTGTCCCAATTCACACCCATTTTGCGCCTACTTTTACACCCACTTTTGCTACAACTTTTGCATCCACGTTTGCATATTTTTTTGCATCCAATTTTACATTAGTTATTGCATCCCTTTATGCATCCATTTTTGCATCCACTTTTGCATCGGGTTTTGCGTTGGGTGTTAGGACCACTTTTGCATCTAGTTTTGCATCCACTTTTGCATCCAATTTTTTATCCAATTTTACATCCATGGTTGTATCCACTTTTGCACCACTTTTTTCATCATGTTTTTCTTCCACGATTGCATCATTTTTTGCATCCACTTTTGCATCACCTTTTGCATCCATTTTTGGTGCACCCCATTATGTGCCCACTTTTATGCCTACTTTTGTTTCATCCATGTTTGCATCCTTTTTTGCATCCATGTTTTTATCCACTTTTGCATCCAATTTTACACCTAGATGTTGAATATAAAAATGAGAATAATGATTATGATATTGAGGATGGCTACGATGATGATGATAATGTTGTTGATAATGAGGAGAACGATGACAATGATGGTGATGAGGATAATGAAAATAACGACATTAACAATGATTATGATGGAAATGAAATGAATGATGATGATGGTGATGATGACAATGACAATGATGATGAATACAATGATAATGATGATGTTGATCATCTTAAAAAATAAGTCATTATTTGTCATGCATAAATTGTATGTGTCCTCCATGACCCTTTTCCACTAATCACATATTTTGGGTAGATGTTATTTCTTATGCCAAAGGTAATGATGAATAACTGATTAAAATGTCAATAATCATGAAGATGATGATGTCAAGGACACTGGCGATGATGATGACATGAATGATGGTTATGCCAATGAAGATGACTATTGTGTTAATCATGGTGACAATGAAAAAGATGACGATGATAATGATGATCATCATCATTTCCATCATCGTCATCATCAAAAAAATCATCACTATCATTGTCATCTAGTTCATCATCGTCATCATTTAAAGCATATGGGATATGTTTACCATTTAAAGCATGCATAACAAGTGGGATACGGTTACAATTTTAAGCATGCATAACTTATAACTATGATTGAGCACATTTTAATCTTGGAGCCTGTAGTGAAACTGGGTTTATTTACCTCTACCAACACTTTCTTATAAGGATCATCATCATCATCATCATCATCATCATTTCTCATGTCATTCTCATTTTCATTGTAATTGTCATTGTCATCATTACTATCATCATCATCACCACCATATAATCACATCATTGTCAACTTCATCGTCATTGCCATGATGACAATGACTAACCATATATTTAACAATTTTAGCAACAATAAAATAACTTACACTTACAATGGCTTATTTTCTTTTTTCCTTATATTAAAAAAAAATAATCAATATAAAACAACTCAAAATTATTCCTTAAACACTCCACTCCAATAATATAGTAAAAATAATAAAAACATTTAGATCTCTTCAACATTAACCCTAAACAATTACATTTAACATAACTAAAACTTATAAAGAATATTGTTTTAATGTAAATAAAAAAACATTACTTCAATGTAAAGCATTACCACTTGATCTTTATTAATTAATCACACTACACTCTTAGGATTAAAGCAATCTTACATAGTGATGGTGCACATGTTTATAAATATTACAAGTAACCATCTCTATGTTGGACTATGAAAAAATCCAATTCAATATAAGTTAAAACTTAATATGTGTTATAGATTTTAGTTTAGCTATATGTATAAACATGAAAAATATAGGATTTTTAATAAATTTAAATGTAAGTAAACAAAAGACGTTAAAGTGGGCAATATATTCCCGAAAATTCCCTATAAGAGGGACCCCTTTTAATCCAATGTGGCAAACACAACCTCCAAAAGCTTGCGCTTCCAAGACAAGCCTAGAAAGTTGGTTTAAATCAAGGGTGTAAGGCTTGACCTACTTGGATATCCACAAATAAAGCAACATAGGTGGGCACCACCTCCACATGCAATGTAAATAATGTGCACTTCTTAATGAATCAAAACACATACTTTAAAATATAAACTTTATAAACTTTGGCATTAACGCCAAACAATTCCATTTACGGATACATCTTCAAAACCATTGATACCAGTAGCAACCAAAAATATTAATATTCAGAATCCGTCGTCATTGCTATTCAAGGAAAACCCTTAACAAAACTAACCAGAAAACTCCATGACACCAAAAATTCCAATAAAAATCCATGGAGATGGGAGAAGGCATTGCACAGTTTGAATCTTCTCAACTAGCGATGCTCTGTAGAAGACTCCATTACATATTGTGGGATTTTAGAGATTTTCATCGAGGCGAGAGCATTAGCAGAAGGAAAACGTGTCCATGGTCACATGATAAAAATTGGGTTCCAACTTGATGTTTGTTTGGTTGCTAAGCTTGTCAACATGTATGCCAAGTTTGGTTATATTGAGGATGCACACCAAATGTTTGACAAAATGCATGTGCACAATTTGGTTTCATGGACTTCTATGATAGAAATATATGCGCAACATTATTATGGCGAAAAAGCTTGGGTACTCTTTTCCTTGATGATGGAAGAGGAAAAAAGGATGAATCGGTTTACCATTCTTAACATTCTATGGGCATGTGAGAGCTTGAAATAGGGCAAACAGGTGCATTCCTACTGCTTTAAAACTATATTTTATATAATTTATCTATTTGTTGTGTGATTATTGCTATGTATGCAAAATGCATATATTTATAGAGTGCCCAACAGATGTTACAGAATGCATGAACCAAATGTTGCTATCAGGGAATGCAATGGTACCCAATTATGTGAGGCATAGGTTTTCGTAACAGGTGTTTAATATCTTTTGACAAATGAAACCAATGATTTACAGAGTGCCCAACAGATGTTACGGAATGCATGAACCAAATTTCCCTATCATGGAATGCAATGATACCCAATTATGTGAAGCATAGGTTTGCATAACAGGTGTTTAAAATCTTTAGACAAATGCAACCAATGGGATTGAAACCAAACCAAGCCACCTTTTTAGTCTTCTAGATGCTCGCACTGGGATTACCTCATTGGCATATGGCAAGCAAATCCACGCCCACATTTTAAGAAGAGGATTTGAGTCTAAAATTGTTGTGGGAAATTCCATTATTGACAAGTATACTAAATGTGGGGATATGGAGTATGTATACCAGTTGTTTGATAAAATACGTGAACGAGATATAGTTTTTGGGAGCCATATGGTTGTAGACTATGGTAGTTTTGGGAGAGACAGGGAGGCGACAGAGGTATTTCAAAAAATGCAGCAGGATGGTATGAAGCAAAATTATATTACTTTTTTTAGGGTTCTTGTTGCTTGTAGCCACACAAGCCTAGTTGATGAAGGTTTGCATTACTTTGATTTTATGAGACACCATCATTACATTACCCCACAGGCCGAGCATTATTCTTGCATGATGTATCTACTTGGTCATACTGGGCACCTTGATAAGGCACTTGATGTGATAAGAAAGATGCCATTTGAACCAGATGTTGCTTTGCTCAGTGCTTGTAGAGTGTATTCAAACATTGAAATAGGAAAAATTGTAGTTGAACTGGTTTTTAAGCTCAACCCTCATTGTGTCAAACATTTGTGTTAAATAAATCCTTCAACTGTACAAGTTATATTTGTGTGTACATGCATATGACAGTTTCTACAATATACATATATAACTTTTTTTAATTCTCAACAAATAACTTCATATCACTTCTAACCATTATCAACCAATAGGTGAAACTAACCACAATAACTATTATCCAACTAATTCTTGTTATTTTTGGCCACCAAGTCATATTAACTTATAAACATTTTAAGTACATTGCACAAGGTAATGAGTATAGAGACAAGAATCAACACATTAATTTAGATTATGAGTTCTAAACATAGTAATTGAATGATTATTACAGCCAAATAATAACGAAGCATTTTAAAATGGGACATAAAAACCATGATTATTTAAATATTAATTACATATCTGACTATAAACTTAAAAGTCTTCATTCACATTATAATATGCATCTAGGCATTCCAATGTTTCCTTGTCAATGTTCATATGTTCTTGCAAGTACCTAATATTATTCTTGCTACACCATCTTGCTAAAGTGGTATTGTAATCATCCTCATCTTCACTTTCATCATATTCTATCTCAATAAAAATTGTTTCCACATCGGTTACATGAATGCCACTAGATCTATTTTCATCATTGCTTTTGATATCATCTGTATTATCTTCCTCCATAATATCATCTTCTGAAGATGCACCTATGACCTTGCTTCTCCATATTGCTAAAGGAATATTGCCATCATTGCCATCTTCACATTCTTCTACTAGATCTTCTTCAACTTGAACATCATCATGGATGCCAATTTGTTCTCCCTCAACTATATTTGGTTGGTCATCATTGGTTTTCTCAGTATTGATTGAAGCATCTTCGAAAACATGTCTTAATCTTGGATCATAATGAATATCCATTTTGGATGATGATGATGAATACAATGAGGATGATGATGTTGTTCGTCTTAAAAAATAAAGTTGTTGTTTCTTATGCATAGCTCGTATGTGTCCTCCATGACCCTTTTCCACTAATCACATCTTTTGGGCACATTATATTTCTTAGCGGTCCTACACCTTGGCACATCTTGGTAAGTTCTATAATATTTTTGCAGGTCCTCAACTTGTGATGCATTTTTTAGCACTTCTAGGGCCTTCAAAAAGTTCATGATATTTTATAGAAAGCCAATGCCAAACACAAATGCTAACATCAGGTTTCCTAAAATCCTAAAAACCATTAAGTCTGTTGAATTCTGGATGGGATCTAAATTCTAATTTTTGTATATGAAGTTTGTGAATTTTGAATAGGAGCAAAAATTCTACTTTTTGCATATGAAGTCTGTGAGGTTGGAACCACTCTCAAACAATTAAGGAAAGGAGATTGTCACTTTTACTTTAAGAATTTAACTTTGCCATTTAATATTACTGACATCAATGTCACTTGTACAAAATTGGTAAAATAAATAAACAAATCTGTGTCTAGCCTCTATGCGTCCGCTATGGGCATCTTTGGATTAACTTGGTTAAGTCGATATGGAGTTGGCTGGTTTGACTAGTTTGCTACCGAACCAACTCATTCTCTGGGATGAGTTTTGTCTCGGTTCAAGGCTGATGATGTTTAAACCAGTTGACTCAATTGGTTTCAGTCCTAAGTTGACCAGTTTTTAAAACTATGGACGTTGCAAGTAACCTTGACTGAGTGAATTGACTGCACATGATTTATGTCAAATCCGAGGCCAAGGATTATTACAGAACCAAAACATATGGTTAAGAGATTTGATATTTCCTTATAAAGCACATACGGTGATAATATAGTACCCAAGTGTTGATCATGAGAAACGCAAAGAAATTATTTATAGAGATAAACCTGCTAGCAGCCAGCAACAACTTGCGTTCTAGTTTATCAAAGTCATCATTGTCATCTAGGTCATCATCATCGCCATCATTTAAAGTGTATTGGATATGGTTACCATTTAGGTGCCAAACTAGGTGCACTTAGCACTTAGAGTAGCATCCCAAATCAAATACAATTAAATTATCCGTATGCTATGTTGTATAGGTGCAAAAGGAGGCACATCCTATCAAGATGATGATAAAGTGGACATAAATTGCGTCCACTTTAGCATCCCAAGACAATTACATTTTTATTCTCCTTACGCTAGGTTGTCTAGGTGCAGGACTAGGTGCATTATATCGGGATGGTGCTAAAGTGGATGAAAATCGTGTCCACTTTAACATCCCAAATCACTTACATTTAAATTTTCCTTGTGATAAGTTGTCTAGGTGAAAAACTAGGTGCATCATATCAGGATGACGCTAAAGTGTTCTCAAATTGCATCCATTTTAGCATCCCAAATCAATTACATTTGAATTATTCTTATGACATTTTGTCTAGGTGCATTTTGCGTCCACTTTAGTGCCAATTTTTGGGTCAATTTCAAAATATTAACCCAAAAAAAGCAATCTCAACTGACGGGGTTAAAAGTAACTATGGTATTTATAACTTTCCTATCCAAAGCCTACTGAAAGGAGAGGCCATATGTTTATTTTTTACCTTGACACTCTTATCGTGTTTCAAATAGAGAAGTTCAACAGTGACTAAACATAATAGCTTTGACAATGAAAGAACACATGTAATCATTAAACCGAATTGTTTTGAAGAAGACAATATATAAAAGTGGATTCTAAAGTAGACAAAAGATGAGTGAAACCATTTAAGAAACCAAAGTGGTACGTGAAGAGAGATCAATATTATGGTGTATAATTATAATGCATTATAAGAGTGAAGAATCAAATATGGATACAATAAGAAGTTGCACAACAAGATCATGTAAAACTTTTTTCAACGAAATAAACAACAACAATATTCTATTCAAGATCATATAAAACTTATGAGACCTATATTACCATAAAAAAAGAAATTGTGATGAATGTTGCATTGATGGTTAGTATGATATGCACAAATAAACCATAAATTTTTGAAGAATCCATAAAACAAATAAAAATATATGCACAAATAAACCATAAACTTTTGAAGAATCCATAAACAAAGAAAAATCGCATATGCAAACAAAGGTTGATTCAATAAATTTATTTCAAGATGAGAAGATGTTTTGATGAAGGTAGATGCATAAGATTGCAATTTTTAATATGGCATAATGAACAACTACAAACAAAAATTGTATGAAAAACCACAAATCTATTTCAAAAGTCCCATTCTCTCGCTTTTCCTCCTCACCTCTCGCGTTCTGCAACTAAAGGAAAAATCCATGCATATTGAGGGTTTCTTCCTCACTTCTCGCGTTCTGCGACTAAAGGAAAAATCCATGCATATCCAGGGTAACCTTTGATTCAAGAAACCTTAGTCACAAGAATCCTTTTGATTCATAGTAAATGGCGATGAGAAGGAAATATCTCGCTTTTCTCCGGGACGAGAACTCATAAGAACGGGAAAAATCCATGCATATCCAGGGTAACCTTTGATTCAAGCAACCTTAGTCACAAGAAACCTTTTGATTCACAGTAAATGGCGATGAGAAGGAAATATCTCGCTTTTCTCTGGGACGAGAACTCAGAAGAACAGAGGTGAGGAAATCGAATTACTACCCAAGAGAATAATAACCATGAAATCTCATTTTATTTTTCAATGAAATTGAATGCTAGTATGTGATAACATTTGGGGATTCTTGCATTGTAGGAGAAAGGGTTGTCACCAAATTTGGAGGCCTCAAGGTGCAGCGAGCAAAGGGTGAAGGGATTTAGTGGGAAGTTTTCTTCTTCTTCTGCATGTGTTTCAGAGTTTCGTATTTTTAAGGTGTTGTATTGCGGTATGAATTTTTGCAAAAAATTATGTTGTTCTTGTGTGAAAACTAATTTTGATTATGGGTTCAAGCATGCACCCAGATTAGAAGCTAAATAGAAGACACATTTACTATTCCGAGCTCTTGTCAAAACTTGAATCTGTACCTGTAAGACAAACACATGGCTATCAGCATCACCAGCATTTTAAACCGTCATGGCTTCCTTATAAGTATCCCCTTATGAGTATTCCCTCTGATTCTATAGCTTATTCGATTCTGAACTCTCCAATAGGTTAAAAGCCAACTCTAAAGCCTTGAATCACCCTTTCAATTAAAGATTGAGAACACCAATAATCAGTAATGGTAACATAGTCTCAGAACCACCAAAACTTAAAGAACAACCCTTGCCCCGTAGCATTCGAGTAAGTAGCTTCGTCAATTAGAGAACCATAACCCATTGTTTCGTCATCCCCAAAAATACTCCAACTTATCATTCCCTTGGTAGGAAAAATAGTGACAGATCGAGTGCTACTCCAGAAGCAAACCCGGCATAAATGGGGCTTAGTCGTTTTAGATCTAGTAGAGCAGTTTATCTCATTGACCCAGGACTAGTTCAGACTTTGGAGCTACAGAACCGAGAATTGTTTAGTGCATGGCATATCCCTGAATTCCAGATAACGGATTTTTTTATTATGGTGGTATTTTCGCTTATGTTTTCACTCACTCGGCTTGTTCTGACTGCCCATGTTACTAGAAATATGACCAACAAAACTGATTCTTGTTTCGTTCCTATTTTGGTTTTCATTCCCCTTTGCGATTCCCAAAAACTCTCTAGCCCCGTTTCTTATTTCGTCCTCATTTTCGTTTCTGTTTCCTTTCTAGTAACAAAGCTAGATCAAATGCCCCATTGGGAACTTTCTTAGGATTCTGAGTGCCTTTGGATGTGTACCCGAATCAGGATCTATTGTTTGAGTAATTGTGACCATCGTCTCCCTTAATGTCTACCCTCTCATGGATGTTAGTCTGGTGTGAATGTGACCAATTCACACCTTCACCCTTAACCCTATCCTCATGCATGCACAACAACAGACTCTGGACAATCCCTCACAAGTGAGATTTAGTCAATATCATTCACTGATGTGATATTCAAACACTCTAAAGTGTCTATAGAAAGCAGGGATGCCCTACAAAAACTAGAAGGTTGTAAGTGAAACCCTCTAGCCCTATTTCTGGGATTTGATTATTGGCACTTGATTACATTTGTCCAAATAAACTGCTATAGCATCATAAAATGTCATAAATATGATATCTATTCTAGCACCGTGTTTCATGATCTATTATATTTCTTTTATAGAAATAAGGATTTGCATTGCTCAGAAACAAGGGTGCATACACATCCATTATCAAGCAGTACATAAACGATAATCCTGGTAACCGTGAAATACTCCACATTTTGAATTTCTTTTGAATTCAAATGCTTTCAAAGCGGATTCTAAGTATTATCTAAAGAAACTGACAAAAACATGATGGGTGGATTGTAGTCATCCTCTGATTCGGTTGTCTTGACAGTAAACTTCGATAAGTTCAATGTCCCAGGGGTTGGACAATCCGGTGGAGTTGATTTTCCATTCAAGCCATCGATTTAATATCATTTCTGTTTTCTATCATTGTTGCCTCAAGCCTACAGAGACATATAAACTCTGAAAGTTGGAGGTATATATTAACTCTGGGAGAGACATTTGTACTGAATGTCATTGAATATTTCACAATCTCTCTTAAATCTGGAAACCAATATTTAAAGCCTTGAGAATTCTGAAAGACTCTCATATTATATAGAGAAACACTCGTGAAAGTTTGAGGTATATATGAACTCTGGGAGAGACATTTGTAGTGAATGGCATTGAATATTATACAATCTCTCTTAAATCTGGAAGCCAATATTAAAAGCCTTGGAAGTTTCTTTGTGTATTAAATTGCTTATACACCCACTTCATAATGTTCCATAGCTCCCAAGTGGTGGAAACAAAATGCGAAGTCGGTCTACCTGAGTGAGGTTGCTCCACGACTTGCACAACTGGCTTCTTCTGATGCCCCAATGCCTAGTCTTGAGAAACATATATCAATGTTTGAATCTGATTCATGGGAGCGATCTTCTGGGCCTGGTTACAATTTCTTCTTTTACTGAACAGGTAACTATTCTTGCAACAAAGACACAACCAAAGAAGCTAGTTCTAATCTAGTTCTATTGGGTTCGGATGGTCAAAGGTATACTTATCTTCTCGAGGGCCAGGAAGATTTATGACATGCAATAATTATGCATCTTTTCAACTTTTGCAAGCTGTGAATGGAATGCTACATGCACAAGTACATAGGGTCATTCACTAGCAATTTGCTACTATTCTGTAGCGAACTATGTGTTAACCACAAATGTTCAAGAGCATAATAAGACTTGTTGCATATTCAATTTGCAAGTACATTATTCTAGTTCTTTGAGGCTATATCAATACACATTGTGGAGAACTTCAATTAGCTATGTACCAATGAAAAATTTAACAGGATTAAAGAGTTTTCTTGCTGAGAAAGCACAGACTTGCAAGCTAATCTATCAACCCTTGATAGGGACTTGTATCTAGCTTTACATAGGTCGAGAAATATTTGTCTCAAGAAATGTTCAAGAGCATAGCTTAACCAAAAATGTTCAAGAGCATAAGAAAACTTGTGGCATATTCAATTCACAAGTACATATTCTAGTTCTTCGAGGCTATATCAAATCATTTTGGACAATACACATTGTGGATAACTTCAATCAGCTATGTACCAATGAATAATTTTCATGCTCAGAAAAAAAAATACTTGCAAGCTAATCTATCAACCCTCGATAGGGATCTATATCTAGCTTAACATACGTTGAGAAGCAAGCTTAAAGAATTTTCATGCTAAAAAAAAACAATCTTGCAAGCTAATCTGTCAACCCTCAATAGGGATCTATATCTAGCTTAACTTAAGTTAGGTTGAGAAACATTTGTCTCAAGACACCTAATTCATATCGGTACATAGGATTGAAAAGCCCGTTTATTATTGAAAATATCGAAGTTTGGTCAAACAATCTTATTATTGCAATAAATCCCTCAATGAATGGACCTCCATACTTTTGTTTCTACAATTACTACTAATATTCAACTTAACCACTAAAAATATAAGCTACAATCCATAGGGATACTAAATTCTAGATTCATGGCCAAATAAAGGAACTGTGTCTATAAAAATGAAAAGAATATGAATGGTTAGTAGGTACAATAGGATAAGTCTCTACATTGATTATTAGCGTGCCCTTTGATGACTAGTCACCACCTTTTCTTGTACATTGTAAATCTATATATAATATTAGTGCATATATAAATGCCAAACAAACTTCAAAGGAGATTTTGTATTTTGGGCGGAGAAATAAGAGATAATAAAAGAACCTATCCCCAGTGCCTTGCTATTGGGATTGCAATCAATTCACCCCTCTTAGCACCTTGGAATGCAGTTGAAATTCAAGATTTGTATAGGCCCTTAAGAAAAAAACAAATTGATTCCTCTAAGGCACTTTTTTTAAAACCAGCATTCCCAAACAGCTCACTAAATCAATCCTTGGCAAATGCAAATCGGTGAGAAGTCAGGAATGACTAAGAAAATACAGCAAAGATGCTAAGAAATATATTGTATAAAGGATAAGAAATAAAACCCAACAATGTAAGCATAAGAAACAGATTAGTGAAGAGAATGTCTTACCACGAACCACAAAACATGGTAGCAATTGTAATTTTCAGCATTGCACAATAGAAAATATGAAATATATTACCTCATATTCGAACTAGATATCAAATGCATACCAATAGAGGAAGGCAGGAGCCAAAATCCAAGTACAAGTGACCAAGCACACGTGAGAAAATGAATAGCAAAACAAAGTTTTTTATTGATCTCCAAAACTACCTACTTACATAATGAATCTCAATCACCTTTTAAAGAGGAACAGTGAGAATAATACATGAAGTGAGATAACAACCTCAATAAGTGGAGAACTCTAAAAGGTAAGGTGAAAAATAGTAAAATCTAGGTCCAAAACCCTAAGGGAACTTTCTTGGGATTCTGAGTGCCTTTGGATGTGTACCCAAATCAGAATCTGTTGTTTGAGTAATTGTGACCACCGTCTCCCTTAACATCTACCCTCTCATGGATGTTAGTCTGGTGTGAATGTGACCAATTCACACCTTCACCCTTAACCCTATCCTCATGCATGCACAACGACAGACCCTGGACAATCCCTCACAAGTGAGATTCAATCAGTCTCATTCACTGATGTGATATTCAAACACTCTAAAGTGTCTGTAGGAAGCAGGGACGCCCTACAAAAACTAGAAGGTTGTAAGTGAAACCCTTTAGCCCCATTTCTAGAATTTGATTATTGGCACTTGATTACATTTGTCCAAATAAACTGCTATAGCATCATAAAATTTCATAAATATGATATCTATTCCAGCACCGTGTTTCATGTTCTCTTATATTTATTTTAAAGAAATAAGGATTTACATTGCTCAGAAACAAGGGTGCATACACACCCATTATCAAGCAGTACATAAACGATAATCCTGGTAACCATGAAATACTCCACATTTTGAATTTCTTTTGAATTCAAATGCTTTCAAAGCGGATTCTAAGCATTATCTAAAGAAACTGACAAAAACGTGATGGGTGGATTGTAGTCATCCACTGCTTCGGTTGTATTGACAATAAACTTCGATAAGTTCAATGTCCCAGGGCTTGGACAATCCGATGGATTTGAGTTTCCATTCAAGCCATCGATTTAATATCATTTATGTTTTCAATCATTGTTGCCTCAATCCTAGAGAGACATATTAACTCTGAAAGTTGGAGGTATATATTAACTCTAGGAGAGACATTTTTACTAAATGTCATTGAATATTTCACAATCTCTCTTAAATCTGGAAGCCAATATTAAAATCCTTGAGAATTCTGAAAGACTCTCATATTATATAGAGAAACACTCGTGAAAGTTTGAGGTATATATGAACTCTGCGAGAGACATTTGTAGTGAATGGCATTGAATATTGCACAATCTCTTTTAAATCTGGAAGCCAATATTAAAAGCCTTGGAAGTTTCTTTGCGTATTAAATTGCTTATACACCCACTTCATAATGTTCCATAGCTCCCAAGTGGTGGAAACAAAATGAGAAGTCGGTCTACCTGAGTGAGGTTGCTCCACGACTTGCACAGCTAGCTTCTTCTGATGCCCCAATGCCTGGTCTTGAGAAACAGATATCAATGTCTGAATCTGATTCCTAGGAGCGATCTTCTGGGCCTGGTTACAATTTCTTCTTTTACTGAACAGGTAACTATTCTTGCAACAAAGACACAACCAAAGAAGTAAGTTCTAATCTAGTTCTATTGGGTTCGGATGGTTAAAGGTATACTTCTCTTCTCAAGGGCCGGGAAGATTTGTGACATGCAAGAATTATGCAACTTTTCAGCTTTTGCAAGCTATGAATGGAATGCTACATGCACAAGTACATAGGGTTATTCATTATCAGTTCGCTACTATTCTGTAACTCCTATAAGTGGGCAAGCAGGCTTGATCCAATGGGTGGACATTCTTATAAGAATGTACAGTGTATTCATGTATTCAAAGCTTGGCAGCAGCTTGAACAGTATGCTCAGTTTACAGCAGCGTGCACAGTATGCTCAGTTTACATCTACTACTAGTGGTACTGCAGTTACTAACACTACCATCCCACCTGTTCCACGTCCCAGTGATATGTTCTATGGGAAGATTATTCCAGCACTAACAGAAAAAGGTTTGCGTAAAGTCATTTCAAGACAGGATTGGACACAAGAAGTAAAAAGAAAGGTTCTCTTGGACCTTATGAAAGAGACTCCTAGTAAACTACTTTATCGGTAAATTTAGTGTGCAAGTGAAGCATTCCAAACCTTTAGCTCAAAATTACAGAGATAAGGTCACGATTTCTTTAGTTTTATTGATTTTTATTGGATTGCACTCTACTTGTTTCATGGTTTTGCAATGTCTTCATGTTTTTGCAACGTCTTATTTGATGAATCATATAGTTATATTTAAATGGACAGGTCATTAAACTTATATAGTTATATTTATGGACAGGTCATTAAACTTATTGCATGCCATATTTCTTAGAAAATATTGGGTAAACTTGTAAAGATTAATTTGATTTGCTGATATAAAATTTGGAACAAGCTTCCAAACTTAGTCTTATAGCTAAATTATCGATAAGACTCATATGCTTTTCCTTTGAGAATTTAGAACTAATATGAATTGCCAAAATATCTTTGAAGATAAGTTTGTTGGAAAAGTGGAACTGTACAATTCGTTTGACCAAAAATATCTGCTTAAAATGTGCTCTGCAACCTATTTGTTGAAATCTACCAACTATCTTTCTCCTTTTCATGTTGCCTTTTCTTTTGTCTCTACAAAGGAGAGAAGAGGAAATGCAAGAGGTATCCGAGACTCGTCCAGGTCGCCCTCTATAAGTGCCTGAAACACAATAGATCTGGAACATTGATTCAAGCAATTTGTCATTCCATGACACAAGTTTATGTTTCCTATTTGTAGTTCCCGAGTTTAAGGAGATGATAGAGATGGGATCAGTGGTAAGAATAGGCTAGGTATCCCTCAGCAATATTTTAGCACTTGCTTTGTGTTTTCGGAACCTTGATCAATATACATATTTGGCTCAGATAATTTAACAAAAATAAGCTCGATCCCTTTTCACCCATGAAAAAACTTCCTACAAGCATTGAGTCAACAAGATGATAGAACAAGGATTTACATTTGATCATCAAAGCACCAATATCAATCTCTCCAAGAAGAGAAGCATGATAAATGCCCTTTCCTGATTTTCACTTGCATTCCTTGACAAATGGGCCTGCAATAACTTCAAATGGTCAATCTTTTCACAGGAATAAAGATATTGATTGGATTTCACAACAGGGGCTTCCTTTTACTGAGTGAATATGGAGATATAACCAAGAAACCCACCAAAAGTCTCTAATATCAAAACCTCATGAGCATTCAGAATCAGTATATGGGCAATATATGAGCTCATTTGATTGTCGAACACTCTTACTATGCATGTAATGGGAATTATCAATTATAATATAATTGATATTATAATTGTTTATATGAACAATTCCTTTTATGCGTAATTAACACGTAGTGCAATATATAACCCATGGGTTCCGTGGGAAAATATGCAGTGCGACATTTAATGCAATGGTCGTCGCACTGTGGGTCATTGTATCTCAACCTATTTGAGATCCAAAGGCCCATAGTGCGACGGTCGTCGCATTAAATGTCGCACTGCATGTAGAGTATTGTTCTCTCATTCTGTGGGCGTGCTTTCCTTCGACACTGTTGACACTAAGTTAATGCTTGGTGGCATATTGTTGGAACTCAGTGATGACTTGGAGTGTGGATTTGGAATTAAGACTTGATTGAGTGCAAGACCCAACATTTTTCCAAAATAAATATGAAAAGTTATCATTTAAATATGCTAGTAACTTAGTGAGCTTATTTATTAATTTGTTGATTTTGCTATCAGAAGTTGAAAACTTACTGTGAGACTTGGTGAGAGGTACAAAAATTTAACAAGGTGATTTTAGTGCTAACAATGACTATGGACAAACAAATATAATAATGATTAGATGTTTAAAAAAAAATTGTTTGTAGATGCCTTGCAACTAAAAAATTTTGCCACATCATTGTCTTCAATCCTCAAATTAATCCTCATTCAAACTGAGGGTTAACATGGTGAACACCTCATATGGATATTCGGGAGTATAGTTCATGGGTTCAAAGTTTGGTTGAGACAATCTTGCATAGGCTCAACAAAGGTTATGTATTTCCCTTTGTGCTAGATTAACATTGCTTTCAAATACACTTCCAAGACATACTTTATGTCTTCTAGCTATGGGAACTTAGTCTTTGTTCACTTCACTAGGCCAAAGTTGAGAGAGTTTAATTGCTTATGCTACAATGCATGGTCGGTTGTAAAAGGATAGTTCCATGGTACATCATTTATGTAAATTTTGGTGCTCATCCTTTTATCTCAAGATCACTTCAATTTTTCCATGGATATGATCTCTTGGTGACTCATTGTTGAGAAGAGACCATGGATACCCTTTATTGGCACTCATTGTTGAGAAGAGATTCCATGGATACCCTTTAGTGGCACTTTTTAGAGGAGATTGCTTTTGCTTCTCCAAGCCTTTCCCCTCGATCGTGATAGCATTAGTTAGTTCTCTATGACATCAGGTATGTTTTTTATTAGAACAATAAAATTTTCAATGTTGTCAGCTATTAGATGCTGGGAAATTATTGACAGCCTTGATACTGTACATATTCTTTATTTCTTGAATGCTCAAAGTTGTTAATGTAGGCTTTATCTTTTCTACTTTGATCCAGTACTCTAATCCTTCAATTTTTATGATGGCTTGAAGTTGTCAAAATGTCATGTGTTTGTGGCATGTGCTAATAATAGGATTTATTCATTTACCACATTCCAAATTTAGACAGTATAATTATGTTTTTATAGTCTTTAATTTCTTGATAACGAGCACTTAAGTTCTAAGACCTGCACTTTTGTATTGTGCATATAAGATGGTTTTTCCTAAGTATGATATTCTTGGTTGGTATTCAACTGGGAGCGATGTTAAAGAGATAGACATGCAAATTCACAAATCTATAAGCTGTGCTAATATAGTAGTTGTATTCAATTGTATTGTCAGCAATGCAACGTCTTTTACTTCAATTAGAAGTCAACTTGGATGGACAACTCTTGAAACCTACAACACTCTCAAGCTTGATAGAAGTGCATATAGATATATTTTGTCAGTCTTGTGATTCCCAGTTGCTCTTTGATTAAAAACAGAGTTACTTTTAATTTAAGTTTTCTCCTTCTCAAGCACTAGAGTAAATACCTTTTGTAATTTTTAAATTCATTGTATAGGTAAAAAACACATAGAATTGCAATAAGACAATGTGCATGAATGGTTCCATAACAATTCGTGTAATACTTGTACATAAGAAGGGAAGTATTTAAGCATACTTTTTAGCAAATTCAAAGTGCAAAGTTGGAGAGCATATGGACATGATGCCATATGCCCAAAAAGCATATCATAATTGGAGAGCATATGGACATGATGCCATATGCCCAAAAAGCAAATCATAATTGGAGAGCATATGGACATGATGCCATGTGCCATGTGCAAAGTTGGAGAGCATATGGACATGATGCCATATGCCCAATTTCAAGCCACTTGTTCTAATTCTAAAAAAAATTGGGATTGATAATAAATATGAACAATTAATCCTTTGCATCCTTTCATAATTGGGTCCTGAATACTTAGTTTTTGTGTCTGCTTTTCATGCTACTAGGCTTGTTATTTCTAATTGGAAAATGCCTTATTTGTGTACTTTCTTTGATTCACTAACAAAGGATCAAGACAAATTGATCCATATGGGTGCTCTTAAATCTTCCAAAGGAAAGGATCATGCTCTCATGGTTCAAAGAAGCAAGAATACCAAATCCAAAGAAAACCAAATTGTGAAAGAGAAGAAGCCAAAGTCAGGAGTTGAAGATGAAAATTCGAAGCCTACTGATGAAGATTTAGTGAAGAAGGTTAAGAAGAAAGGGAGCACATCCAAGTGACATTATTGCAGCAAATTACTTCATCCAGAGAAGATATGTTTCAATAAGAAATTGGACATGATGTATCGGCTTCTTGAGAAGCACAATATCGAAGCTCTAGATGAGCTAGAGAAGCCTGAACATTGTCACAATGAGTAGTTCCAAGGTGGCATAAACTTTTCCTTGAGTTCCATAGTAAAATCATTTTCTCATGTCTCTGATATAGATTCATTTTATGTATATCAGAATCAGAAATATCGGATTCTTTCTTTGATAATCCACTTATCAGTCTCCTCGATTCATCTCTCAATAATTGTGATTTTCCACTAGATATTGACTTGTCTTTTACCAGCTCTTCCTCACTCCATAATTCTGATTTAGAATCATGTTTACATGATGATATGCATGTAATGAAATCATTCGTACCATCATCCATGCCTCTGAGTTCTCCTAAGACTATACAAATCCCAAGTTCACTAGTTGATTCCTCATTGGTCTCTTATGTAGTGTTACTTATATTGCATGGTTTGAAAGTTTGTCTATCTTTCACCGGTTGGTTATCCATGACCTTAGTAATCATTGGAAATATATTATACATGTTTGGATCTATTCTAAACACTTATGGTTCATATATCAAGTCCATTCATCATTCATATTTTTACACTCATCAGTTTTCTCCAGTTGGTCATAGTTTTGCTAGTCTATCCCTATATCCTCATGGAGTCAGTGAAGCCTTTTTCTTGTTGTTCCATATGCTAATGTTTCGGATATATCAATGTCTTATCAGACTCATATCATATATGGGAAGGTTCTACATCATATTGGAAGAATTACATGTGATTCACATCACAATTTTGCAGCTATTCAGGGAATTAAGTGTGTAACAAATTGTCTTAATTTTTATGCTCTTTGGGAAGGAGTATGGACAGATCTCTTTTCCATTTCAGATTTTATTTGCAGATCAGATTTTGTTAGCAGAAAGAAGCATTCATATAATGCTCTTACTTCATCACTTGATGAGATACCAAGAGTCTCTCCTCTTCCTTCTCGCATATTCTACACTAGCGCATGATCATGGAGACTACAAGCCTTTTCATCAAGTCTTTCACTAGAAGAAGTTCATTCAACTTATTCAAGTGAAGATAAAGACCTACTGAAGACAAGTTATATCAAATTTTGTGCCTTGTCCTTTCTTGAGGGAGGAATTTTTCCATGCGGTTTTGCCTCTTTCCTCACTTTTATGGACATGAATAATTGTAAAGGGTGATCATAGCCTTGTTGTTGGGCCCTATATACACCTATATATTATCATAAAGTCAGACTTAAAGGGGGGCGTGGGAATATAATAAACCCACTTCATAACTTAGGATAAAATATTTAATCAATTTTGATTAATTTCCTACCCACTAGCTTAGATAGTTGGCATCCACTTGCACTACATAGTCAACACTTTCCATATATACCCCAGGAATGATTCAATCTTGATTCAGGGTTGATCCTATCCACTTTATTGACTCCCAAAATTAATAACTATGCTTTCTTGTGAATAAGGTAAAGCTAGTCAACTATGAAACTGTTATCTTTTGTTGCCAACCCATCCTCCATGATTTTCTCTCCATTTTCCAGGATTAGCATGTGTTTCCATCATACTTGACAACTCGCTCATGCTTTAGCTAATTCGTGAGGTCCTTGACTGATTTGGGAAGTGATTTAGCCACCTATGGGTGTTTATCATATTTTAGTAAGTCTATCTTTCTGAGCTTGTGAGTTGTCTCCAATACAACGTGATTTTACCTATGAAGGATGAAATATTTATGTACACTGTTATTCATCATTATTCAATGGAATGATACACTCCAATATTCATCTCTTCATTCATGTGTTTCAGTCTTTATTCTTCTCTCTATTTTTCCTGTGTATGCTTGTGAGAATTATATTAGTAGCAAGATCTATTTCCAGTGCTTCTTCTTAGCATCTTTACTCATAGAATTGGAGCTTCTATTTCTGTAGTGACCTTCCAGGTTCTTCGAGATATGATGCAGGGGAATGCCCCCCGCATAGTTGATTAGAGCCATGATGACAATGAGGTAGAACAATCTACTGATTATTTGACATTTTTATTTGATTGTCCCCAGTCCATGGTTATGGGATTTGTTTACCTTTGTATCACTTTTACTAAGCTGATGGGGTTCATTATTGTAAATGCTTCTATATTTTGACATGTGCTTATTGCGTTGGGAGACACTTTCTACAGCCCAAAGTGGATGAGATGTGTCACGAGTGTCACATGTCAACTCCAAAAGCTAAATATATATATAAATTATAAAACCAAGCACATGTCATTTCAAATTTAAATGGGCTAGATTACAAAGTACATTTATATAAATATACATCGAATTTTAATTCCAATTTCCATTCACACATCACATTTTAAGTAAATATTTTCTTAAATAATTAAATAATTTTGTTCATAAATAGTTACAAGGCAAATAAATATTTGTGTATTAGTTGGGAATACTTTGCATGTGGATGATTGCAATGGAAAATATATTGGATTAATTAAAGTTAATAATAGATATTAGTTTTGTGATAACGGCAAATTCATCAATAATTGGGTAAATTGCAAGTAATTTAATTACTTAATGAATGCAACTTTTTCCTATTTGTAGGGATTTTTGTGTTATATTTTACAACATGAAATAGTTGGTACTTTCACTATTAAATTTGGGTAAATAACTATTCTACTTCGTTTTTTGTTTATTTGTAGGATTTATGTGTTGGGTTATGTATCACTAAGCTAATAATGGAACATTTAGTTAGATATTAGTTTTGTGATAATTGCAACTTAATAGTAATTGGGTAAATTACAAGTATTTTACTTCACAATTAGTTAAAGAATGCAATTTTTTCTTATTTGTAAGATTTATGTGTTATATACTTTACAACATGAAATAATTCGCACTTCCACGAAAATTATAATGAAAATAAAAATGGATTATATATTTCTAAGTAAATAATAAAACAATGAGTTGGATATTATTTTTGGGTAAATAACTATTTTACCTCATAATTAATTGATTAATGCAACTTTGTCCTTTTAGGAAGATATCGAAATTGGAATAGTTGATGTTGTAAATTATCATAGATCCATCTTAGCTTTGGCCTTGGCTCTACCAAGGCCTGAGAGGAATCAAATCCATTCAGGTGCAAACATTTCCTCAATGTTAGCACTTAAGAATTTCCACATGAAGAGATTTGATCACTCTAAGGGCTTGGTGGAGCCATAGTTAAGATGGATCTATACTAGTATATTTACAGATGCACATGGATGCATATTTTTATTTACATGAGCCTTTATGTACAGCATGAGTGGACCTAATGGTTAAGAGCATGTGTTTCTTCTTAGGAGGTACTTCAAATCTAAAAAGGGATAGTGTATATATAGTTATATGTGGAAAAGAAACATAGTGAAATAAAATGTTGTTATTTTAAATAATTTCCTTTGTTTTTTATGATTTGGTGGATTTTGCAAATTTATGTCACTAGCTCCATTTGAAATCTAGTTACCATCATCATTGATTCTTTTACTTCCACTTGTCCAAATGAGAAATATCCAAACATGTTTTGAAGCTTAAAGGATCGAGATGGTGATATGTTCATAATATTTTCTCAAGTCAATTAAGTTGACCATGATCTCTTGGTCAACGGTTAAGTCAACCCCCTTCCTACGCATAGGCCATTGCAAAGAATGTTGTTCATGATATGCACAATATAGTAGATCCCATTCCTATCGCATTGAGGAACCGCCTTATCTCTTCAATGGGTGTGGTTAACTATTTGATCCGATCTCTAGTTGGGACAAACATGATCCTATAGATATATATCCACATCTCTATGTAATCAAGTTAGCTAAAGAATGTTAGCAATTTTGTGATGATAGCTTTTTGATCCTATAGTTGTTTAGAAGCAAAGTGTTATTGTAAAAGATAAAAATTTATATCATATGATCATTTGTAATCCAAATTACAACTGATTAATATCAAGTCAAGATTCTAAAATATGGCATAGTATTGATTGTGTGAGATTGGAAGTTAATTATCTCTATGCTTAAGCTGAGAAGGGCCTACTAGTTGGATTGCATAATTATTCTATATTTTAGATAACTAATTTGCTTTGAGTGATTTTAATAATCCACATTTAGTTTATGTATTTTTCCTTTGATTCCTTTCATCATTTAAACATAGAAATTGCAATTTTGAGATTTGTATTTCATCTTTATGCATAGAGTATACCCTAATACAATTTGTATCTTCTAATTTTCTGACTGTTTCATACAGTAAATCTACTCAATAATTTGTAGCACTGTGTATCTTGAGCAATAACTCATGTTAATGGTTTGAATAGTAATCTATTTTTTAACTTGATTTATGTAGTTTATTTCCTTTAATCATTTTTGTTTAATATTTCATAGTGATTGGAATTATTTATTGAATTGAATTAATCATCAATTGTTGATCATCATAACATTTTCCTGGACACATGAAAGAATCTTCCCTAAGTTTGTTAATAAAATTCATAACTAAGGAACTAATGATTGAGTGTAGATTTTCTTTATGATTTGATATTATCACAGACAACACACATGTGTTGATTGATAGTGAAGAACAATATCTAGAAAAAGATCATATACATATTCACATAAACATTGAGATATGGTATGCAACACCATCACAAGCTTGTTCCACTTTGTATTAAATTTGTGAATCTCATTAGGATTTGGGATTGAATGCATTTGAATTGATTCATTTACTTTTTATGTTAATTATTAGTTTATTTTATTTTTTGTTTAAAGCCTATGAGCAACAAGAATCATGTGAATGACTGAAAGAACTATGCCAAAGGATTTCCATAAGAATACAGTCAAGATGATGGGGGAGTCTTTAGATATTTTTGATTCCACAAAGGATAAGGATGGACCTATTAGTGTCAAGCATCATTCTGAGAGTAATGACTTACCTTTAGAAGCTGAGGTTCTACCTGTTCTGGAATCCTCTATTTTCAAACCTAATGATTTTCCCCCTCTTGAGGGAGGGAGGGAGGAAGGGTGGTTTGTAGATTACTATTTATCCCTCCCCATTAAAGGATTCTTCTAATTCACCACAAGATAATTAGGAAAAGGGAAAAATACAACTAAATGCCTACTCGGCTTCTCCTGTGGAACTGGATATCTTGTTGATTTCTTCTATTCATAATCAAAATGTTTCTTTCCGAAAACCTTGAAAAAAAGGTAAGGATAAGAAGAATGTTGTGGAGGTGGATTCAGGGTTGGGTGTTGAGTCCTCCTTTCAAAATCCTAGGGTTTCTTCATTGTTTAAAAAAGGTTTACCCCATAGTTATGAGGATGCTACTGCTTGTTCTATTTGGGCTCTTAGAGCTGAGTCGACCCTCGATGGGGTTCCTCAATGATCATAGTCTCCTTTAATATCTGGGGGCTAGGAAGTGGCCGAAAGAGAGCTTCCCTTAAAAACTTCCTAGATAAAGTGAAACCTAGAATTATTCTTATTCAAGAGACTATGTCATTTGTTGGTTCTGCTTGTGAATATTTCTTAAAATTGAAACCCTCATGGAAAGTTTGTGCTTTGGATTCACGTGGCATGTATTGGGGTACTTTGGTGGCATGGAATCATATTTTGGCAAATTTGAAGGCTTATATTACATGTGTTGGTATTATGGTGGAAGGTAGATTAAAGGGGTATAAGAAAACAATTAAAATTTTAAATATCCATGCTCCTTATATAAATAGGAAGGTCGTTTGGGAGCAGGTATATCAATTTGGTATTTTAGTTGATATTTCCCTTATTTTGGCAAGTGATTTTAATTTCACTTTCTCTTCTTATGAAACTTGGGGTGCGAGGAAGCATGTGGATCCCTTATCTGATTATTTTATGTCAATATTTGAAGATGTGAGGCTCATAGATATTGTTCATAATGTACTTGTTCCAAGTTGGTCAAATGGTCATTGTGGGGATGCATGCATAGCCAAACGTTTGGATAGGTTATCTATGGATGAATATTTGTGTGATGATTTTGGAAGATATAGATCCTGGTCATATTCTATGGTCATTTCATATCATAAGGCAGTTAGTTTATAGCTTGAATTTGATACAAAATTGGCGAAGTATCCGTTTAAATTTAATCCCTGCTGGTTGGAGGAGGATTCTTTTTGTGATTTTGTTATGGAGAAATGGATGACTATGTATGTTGTTTCTTATTCTTCTCCAATGATGGGTGTGATCAATAAGTTAGGCATGTTAAGGTCGAAAGTTTGAAAATGTGAAAATGATAGAAAACTTGAGAATGAGAAAGAGTAAGTCTGTCTTGAAGAAGAATTTCATAGGCTTCCGGGCGAAGTTGACAAAGATTTTTTCTCTTCTGAAAGAAAATAAAGAATATTGCTTTTGGATACAAATAGGCGGATTATTTTGAAACATAAAGAGGAAACTTGGAGGTAGAAGAGAAGGGCAATGTGGTTACATGCAGGGAACAATAATACCAATTTTTTTCACAGGTTTACTAATCAGCGTAGACTCACAAATTCTATCTAGGAATTAAAAACTGAACATGATGAGTACTATAGTGATCCTAAAGCATTAAGATTAGCTGTTATAAATCATTTTAAATGTATATATTTGAAGATGTAGAGCTCTAATCTGGAAAATCAGCTGAAGACATTACATATTTTTTCTTTATTTTTTTATAAGGATCATTGTTTAATGATTGGGAAACAAATTACGGTAGATGAGATGAAGAATGTTCTTTTGTAATTTTCCAAGGACAACAGTCTTGGACCGGACGGGTGGAAACTAGAATTATATTTACACTTTTTTGAGATGTTTTAAAGAGAGCTTACCGAGGTTGTGGATGAATATAGAAGATTGAGCCAAGTTCCGGAGAATTTAAATTCGACTTTTATAACTCTTATTCCCAAAAAAGATAGACCTGAAACTTTCAATGATTATAGACCCATATATCTCTATAATTTGATGTATAAAATCATAACTAAGATTATTGCTAATAGAATGAAGCCTATTCTGGGTAGGTTTATTTCAGAAGAACAATTTGGCTTTCTTCCTAATAAACAAATTTTGGATACAGTTGGTATAGCGCAAGAATACCTTCATTGTGTTAAAAAGCATAAACAAAATGTGTTTATTCTTAAGATGGATCTTATAAAGGAATATGACTGGGTTCATTGGTCATATCTGAGACTAATCCTTCTCCAAACTGGTCTTTCATATGAAATTGTTGCGTGGATCATGGGGTGTATATCTTCTGCTAGATTTGTAGGTTTGGTTGATGGTGTTCCTACGACTTTTTTTAAAGGGGATAGAGGAATCATATAAGGCTTTCCTCTTTCACCTTATTTATTTATCCTATCTAATGAAGGGTTAAGTATGCTTATTAGACATGCAAAGGAACAAAAGAAGATTTCGGCTTTAAAGGTTTATTGATACCATACATCACACATCTCTTGTTTGTAGATGATGTCCTTCTATTTGGTGGAGGATCTTTTGTCGAATGGAAACATTATCAGGTTATTATTTCCACTTTTTGTGATGCTTCAGGGTTGGAAGTTAGTGCTCGAAAATCCAGTTTTGTATTTTCATATGATAATGTTGATTTGAAAAATCAAGTTTATGGTCTTTTTCCTTATAAAATGGTGGATATTAAAGAAGGTTTTAAATATTTGGGTTTTTAGTTGAAACCCAATGTATACAAAACTGACGACTAGGATTGGCTTGTTAAGAGGATTCAGAGGAAAATCAATAGCTGGTCCTTTCGTTGTCTTTCTATGGGAGGTAGGCTCACCTTGGTGACTTGTGTGATTCAAAGCATACCAGTTTATTGGTTTTCATTATTCATTCTTCCATCTTCTGTAATTTCTTTTATTAGATCCAAGATATTCCAGTTTCTTTGGGTGGCCAAGCTGGAGATTTCGAAGTTCCATTTATCTTCATGGGAAAGTTAGTCTAAACCCAAATTGTTTAGTGGATGGGGGATAAAGAATTTGAATTGGTTTAATCGTGCTCTATGTGCTAAAAGCTTTTGGCATAGTCTTTTTAATGATGGTCTTTGGGGGGGGGAATTGTTAAAGCAAAATACATGAACCGCCTTGATCCAGTGCATTGGTTTAGAGATGGAAAAAGAAGAAGCATTATGCATTAGTGATTTGGAGTAGTATTTTGAAATGCTTACCTATCATTAATCAGGCTATTAGTTGGTTTGTTCGGCTTATCAATCAAGTCTTTGTTGGGATTGATCCAATTGTCGGGCTTCAAGAAGAGTATAGTCTATAACGGGATATGTTGGTTGAATTACATAACAGGAATATTATAGTTTTGAAACAGGAACATGTGGGGTTAGCACATGATGATGGAAGAAGGATTACGTCACAAGAGTTGGGTTTGTATGGAAATCTGGCAGTTGAGTGGAATTATTATGTTTTTAAACTATAGTTGGCTGACATTTCCCTTAATAATCACTCTAATAAGCGTTTGGTATGGCAACAAAAAAATGGTGTAGTGAACAGGAAGCTGGCATATAATTTAGTTCTACGGGAGGAAGAAGCTAACAGTGCCACCTATTGGATGAAATGGATTTGCAATGGAAGATGTCCATTGAAAATTTTAAGTCTTTGTGTGGCTTTATTTAAAAAATAAAATATTAACCTGGGACGTATAATTGCATCTTAAAGGTTATTATGGACCAGGAAGATGCATTCTATGCAAGGTGCAAGTTGAGTCTGAGAATCATTTATTTGGGAAGTGTTCTTTGTTTAAGGAAGTTTGGAATGTTCTAGAGAACATATTCAAATTGGTGGTTAATTAGAACTGTGTTACTTTGGAGGATAATTTATTTATCGAATTTCGAAGACAAAATTACTTAAGTTTCCTTCCTTTTGTATCCTTTGGGAAATCTGGAAGGCAAGAAACATTGCTATATTCCAAGATCGGTCCTTGGATGCAGGTGTGGTCAATATCAAGATTTCTAGCTCTTTTTTTTAGTGGCATAAAGAAAAAGCTTTAAAAGTCACCAGATTTGTCACATTTCCATCATTGGCGATGAGATATCTTGTTGGTTTTTTGATGGTGCAAAGCAAGGTGGTTTTTGTGGAGTTAGAATGGTTATCAGACTTGGTTTGAATTCTGTGGTCAAGAGATGGATGAAGGATGGTAGGGGAACTAATACAAGAGTGGAATCGATAGCTTTATGAGGTCTTCTCCATTTTTCGAAGCATTGGGGAATTTCTTCCCTTCAGATTGTGGCAAACTCGTAGGTTAGTATCAACTATGCTCAGGGGATCTCAGAACTTCATTCATTAGCATTCAGTCATTGGATGGAAAAAATCATACTTTTGCTATTGGACTTCTCCTACATCTCCTTTCATCATATTTATAGAGAATTTAATAAGGATGGTGACCATTTATCTAAAAGAGGTCTTGGTAATATGGATGGGCATATTTCATTCAAAATATTTCAAGATGGGGATTTTGCACATTATGGGAGAATGTGTTTTTTATGATCATGACTTTTTTGTCATATTGATAAGACTGTTTTTTTGTTAGTCTAGATATGATTGGGAAATATGTTATTTTGTAAAAAACTTTTAATGTATTGGATAGTGCTCGGAGATAATTTTGTTTGTTTTTGTATTTGAACTTGTAGTTATTTTGGCTAATAACATTTAAAAATGAACTTATAAACTTCCAAGTTACAACTTATGAAAATGTAAAAAAAATGTAAAAAGATGAACTACTAGATTCTCATTTTAAGATAAATGTAAAAAGTTTGACACACCTTTTTATTTAATATAAAATTGTTTTTTAGTGTTGAGAAAAAACATTATTATTTGTTTATGTTATTTATATCAAATATTCCTTGTGAAAAACATTCCATGCAAATAGACCATTATAGTTATATATATGAATTTCAAAATATACATATTTATTTATATATAATGTATATCCACAATGTACATTCTCATCTATCTCTAAATCTTATGCATAATTTGTTTATGTTATTTATATCAAATATTCCTTGTGAAAAACATTCCATGCAAATAGACCATTATATTTATATATATGAATTTTAAAATATACATATTTATTTATATATAATGTATATCCACAATGTACATTCTCGTCTATGTCTAAATCTTATGAGTAAAGACCTCCATCATGTGTGTAAAGATCATCCTTTAGCAATGCTTTTGTTTTTGTAGGCCCATTCTGTGTGAGCAATAAATCTTATTGATGGAATAAAGTCATGTGCTAAGAATAAGTAATTTTACTTTAACATTAGTTTTTAGATAAACAACAAATTTGGGTATTATATTCATGATACATACTCTTAGTTGTCCTTTATCTTCAAATTTGATCTATTTGAAAAATAGCTCTGCAAACGACAAATTTCGGTAGACTTTCTGGCTCTACCGGGTTTGGATGTGAGCTAAAATGTCGTTTCTTTGAACATGAGAATCAGTTATTGAGATTCCCATGTCTAGCAAGTCCACAAAGTGAACACTGCCGACATACAGAAAACAGAAAAGATCCAATCACTTTATATTATCAAATCACAATACACGAACTGTTCATGATTTTTCAGAACAGTTGAATAACATTCTTCACAAGCCATGCATCTTAAATTATGATAAACCTAGAGAATTTAGAATTTGGTTGTTGTGAACAAAGCCAATAATCGCGGCGATTCTCACTTTGCTTACAGGCAATAATTGTACACAGTTACAGTACTCTAGCCATAGTTATTTCATTCATTTTGTCATGGGATGTTTAATTATTAAGCAACAATATAGTTTACTGCTCTGCTCTGCTGTATTTTTTTTATGAGCCTGCGATTCCGTGCACTAGGGGAGGACGAAGCCTCTGTACCTGGCGACGAATGGCTCGTAATTGTAGTCGACTTTGTATTTCCCGTTGTCTGTAGCCCAAGAAGATGCATCCCATATCGAGCCGTACACCCACATGGGCCTTGCTGGGAAAGTGTAAGGGTTCGTCCTTGGATACTTTCTTATTGGCTTACCATCCACAAAGAATCTGCACATTTTAATAATTGTATCTATCACATGATCCGCAACAATAACATATAATGTATGTGAGATATTAAATGAATAAAAAGAAATAGTTGGATTTTATATTCGTTTTACTTACACAATCTTAGTTGGGGTCCAGAGAATACTGTAACGGTGGAAATCCTGGGTGGGATCAAACCAAAGGTGAATTTGCTGCTCCCTTCCCGTGATAATCCTGCCTCTTCCAGCATTTCCTGCTCTTACATAAATGTTGGTCTGTAAGGTATAAGGTTGGCCAGGTATTGTTCCCAGAAATTCAATGTCTATCTCGTCATGGTAGTCCTGGTGAACCTCGTTGTTCGACAACTGCAATGCAAATAATAATAAATAACATAACATAACATAAAGGTTAGTCACGGATGTCAGCCACCGATATGCTCATGTAAAAGAAACCCTTATACATAAATATGATTTGAAGGATATGACAGAAAGTAATGACAGAATTCAGTGATAAAACTGACAAGTCGATCAGTCTTTCTATCCATATCACATGGCTAGGACAGAATTTCTGATTTCAACGGTGCAAATCTCTTCAAATAAGTAGCGGGATGTGTTTTTTTTTTGATATAGGTAAACGTTGTCAGCTCTGCAGGCCACTGCCTTGAGCACTGCGGCATCGTATAGTGGGATTCAGATCAATGTATAAATAAAAAATTTATGTACAACTACTTTTTCAACAACCCAAACTATTACAAATTAAGTCATGGTACTTGTCCGTGACTGTTTAAATGAAAACCAATTGTTATTATAAAATACCATAAATCACAACGTTGGATCATATGGCTATTGGCTACTAATAATAGAATGGAGTAGTTTATCCCACGTCCTAGGGCTACAGAAAACGGGAGCTATTGGGAAATGACTCAGACGTAGAGTGACAAAGATGTGAGAAGACAAGCACCACCTATTGTCGGTGAAGATAAATAAGAATTACTTGGAACTTTGGAAGAGTTTTTTCTTGCACGAATAATTTTACTGAGTTTGAAATAGATGCGATTAAGTTGGTAAGAAATTAATCGAATTGGTAGCATATAGGGAGTAATGGATAGGTGATGGATGAATGATTGTCACTAATAAATAACTTATAACTAACTTATAACTTGTTAAACTACAAGAAAGAGGCAAGTGATGATGAATGATTGTTATTAATAGATAATTTGTTAAACTACAAGAAAGAGGCAAGTGATAATAGCTAGCTAATTAAGGTATAGATAATAAGTGATTACCACTAAACATAGAGAATAAGTAACACAATAGACAACTTGTTAAACTACAAGAAAGAGGCGCTATGAATCTCGAAATGGAATTGTATAAGATGCTGGTATATCAACAAGATCAATAGCTTCGATTGGATCAACTAGGTCAAGTGCACCTATACATAATGCCGGTGGCTTAGATTTAGGATATAAATCTCGATCTGCTTCTACTTAACTATGTCTATCTACCTTTGTTTATTCCTACTAGAGGCTCTGCCATATGTATTCCCAGTGATAATAGCTAGCTAACTAAGACATAGACAATAAGTGATTACCACTAACCATAGAGAATAAGTAACACAATAGACAATTTGTTAAACTACCAGAAAGAGGCCAATGATAATAGCTAGCTAGCTAACTAAGGCATAGACAATAAGTAATTATCACTAAGCATAGAGAATAAGTAACACGTAACTTATAACCTAACCTAGAGCTGTTCATTAATAACAGTTAATTAGATGTACTAGTTATATAATTTATATGACTGCAAATTAATTTCAAATACTCTATAACAGAAGAAGGTTTATAATTTTGGCTAGTTTAATACTCTATAAAAGAAGAAAGTTTGTAATTTTGGCTAATTTTATTTTTTTTAAGTGATATCATATCTTTTATTAAAATTTTGCTATTAAGAATATAATTTCTTTAATGTTTGGATTTCAGCTCAAGGAAAAAGGAAGCCTCTTGGTTTTGGAATTCTTATACTCCAACAAAATCAAAATCATTCAAACTAAGAAAATCTCTTTCTTAAAATGCATCAAAATCATTAAAATTAGAAACTCTTTGCATTAACGTTTAGTATAATTCATTTTGGAAAGTGGAGTTTTGTTTAGAAAGAACTTTAACACTAAGTTTTGGTCATTTTCAATGTATTTAAATCTTTGATCAATCAAAAGTTTGCCTGAACGTTTTGAAATTAATTCTTTTATCCAAACTTGAAGTATAAAAAACATATTAATGAATAAAAAAACATATTAATAGATCAATCAAAACTTTGCATCCAATGTTTTTTGTCAAATTTAACTCACAATAATAAGCCATTGACTCTTTTATCCAAATCCTTTAAGCATTAAGAAAACATATTAAAGAAGAAAAAAATATATCAATAAATCAATCAAAACTTTGCAGGCAATGACATAAAAACATATTAAAGAATAAAAAACATATCAACATATCAATCAAAACTTTGCAGGCAATGTTTATGTCAAATTCAACCCACAACAATAAGCCATTGACTATTTTATCCAAATCCTTAAAGCGTAAAAAAACATATTAATAGATCAATCAAAACTATGCAGGCAATGTTTTTGTCAAATTCAACCCACAACAATAAGATTATCGAGGTCTTCGTAGAGCCGTGGCACCGTGGCACAAGCTTAGAGGCAAGGCAATGTTGCTGTGTCGAGATTGAACTTGAATGACACATTGAATGTGATGTGAAATGTGAGGTGGTATTATGTAGAAATTTATGATAAACTTGTATGGATTGAAAGGTTTAAGATTAGAACTATGAAAATTTCAGAAATTTTCATAGTTCCAACCTCATCATAGTGTGTTAGCCTATGTGAGATGTTTCTGTCTTTATTAAACCAACATTATGAAAAATCATCTACAGAAATGGCATTCGTTACTAAATATACACGGGAATAAAATGACATGGACAATGTAATTACATAAAACGCAGTATTGACTCCTGCAGTATAACCAGCCTGCAACTTAATAGCCGCACTGAAGTAGCCAGAATTGTATGCTCGAAGAGATTTAAATCCGCTTCCTGCAAAATGTATTCATCCATCCATGAGTCTTCCTGCAAGATCCCATCTCTGTATATGGATCGAAACTGCATTTACACAATACTACTACGAAACAAAAACAGAGACTGCTTTTACACAAAAAAGAAAGAAACAAGATTTACCCGAGTTCCTGTCGAGCCAAATGGTTATTCCAGAGTCGTCATTCGAGGTTTTTTGGTGCTCAGGACCCCAGAGAACACCGAACCCCCGATTAAACTTCACAGTATGTCTGCCTCTGTAACCCCTTCCTCCTGCTGCTGCTGCTTCTGATACTCGAACATGATCTGCATCCGGACACAGTGAAACGAGTAGTACAAATTCAAGAAGTAGTAATGTATGAAGCTGCCCAATGAATGGCAGCTTACTGGGCTTCTGGCGCTTGCAGTTAGACATTACTGCCAATTTCCCAGACGATAAGGCTCCAAGTAAAGTGATTGGAATAGAAATGGGCCGGGTCGCTCAGTGCGATGTGCGCAGCAGCATTAAATAGATGATCCTGGGACTGTTTATCAATGAATGTGACTTGTTGCCCATCAATAACAAACGCGTTTTCTCTGGAATTAGCTTCTCAACGCGTTCTCCTCCTCAAATCGCTGATCAGCAAATATGAGCTTGAGGTCAATAACATCATAATGAATAGTGAACAATGGATATTTATCGCTAGCCATACGTTTCATTTCGTGGCCAACAAATTTCTGACGTCATTAGCTCTTCAAATGGCGATTTTATAAAGGAAAGAATCATAGAATCCGCATTGAAGTTAGGATCAAAATAACCTTCATCAGCTGGTTATGGTAAACTCCAAGCGTTACAGAGCAAGATTCACCCACATTTTTTATATGGGCCAGTCTTCAAAATGCTTATTCCACATTCTTTTCTAAGCCAATAATCCTCCATTTGTTTTTTTTAAATTGGGTAACTAGCACTCTAATCAAAATATATAAATTTCTTACACAGTACCGCTACTCTTTTGATAGCACTCTAATCAAAATATTCTATAAATTTCTTACACAGTACCGCTACTCTAATCAAAAAAGACAAGTTTTTCACACAGGTATTGCTAAGATTACCTGGAGATTTGAAAAGGCCTGTACATCATTGTCATTTAACACAATGTAATGGTAAATTAATCCAAATATGGTTATGGTGTGACAGATTATATACCTCCTGCCTTCAGGATCATGACATTCTAACATTTTAAAATCTTAATTTTATGTAACGCCTAACCAATGATTAAAAGGCTTTACGTCATTGCAGAGTGTAAAGTAAAGTTATAAGGAACATCATTGATTGATTGGAATTGAAATATGGGACCGATTCGACCGAAATACTCAATTTCAAAGACAAATAATGAAATCATGTTCAGGAATGATTAGAAGACACATTAATTTCAACGTAAAATCCAGGTGTCTAATCTAAATTTCAAAAACAAATAATGAAATCATGTTAGGAAAATAATTAGAAGTTACATTAATTTCAACGCAAAATCCAGGCATATATTCCATGACTAAAAGTGATACAGGGGAATGAATCAAAAATTCTCAATGACATAGTAAACATGTGATATGAAACGTTGCGTCCTCGTAGAGGGAATCCTTTTAACTTTTATATCCATTCCGTGGATCACATTACTTTGGTACTTTGTACAATGGCCTTTGAATGTCATTGATGAAGCGCATAAAACAATATTTTTTAAGTAAAATTAGGTGTAACAAGTTTTTTAATTAAATTTTCTGTATTATTCTTTTCATATTATAAAAGTAAAATTAGGTGTAACAAGTTTTTTAATTAAAGAATGTATGTTATTTTATTGTATTTTACATTGAATTTTTTTTATATATATGTAACTAATTATACATTTGATTAAACGTTTAGTCCTATATATATGTTATTTTATGTCTAAATGGTATTTCACATTGTAATTTTTTAAATATATGTAACTAACCACGCACTTGATTAAACGTTCAGCCCCCACACATAGATATATATACTCCACACTAGGATAAGACAAATTCATCCAAATCCAAATCCTATTTCTTTTAATTAATAAGCTTTAATGGACAAATTCATCTAAACCCAAATCTTATTTCTTTAATTAATAAGTTTTATTTTTTAATTTGATATTTTCATTATAATTAAGATTTATTAGCAATTATTTCTTTTAATTCATAAGTTTTACTAGACAAATTCATCCAAATCCAAATCTTATTTCTTTAATTAATATGTTTTATTTTTTAATTTGATATTTTCATTATAATTAAGATTAATTAGCAATTGTTTTTAATGATGAGAAAAAACTTATAAGAAAATATACTTTATTAATATGTAATCTGTGTTATAAAGATATGTATTTAAATAAACAAATTTTGTATTATAAAAAATGTATTTAAATAATTAACTTATAATAATTAAAATTTAATCATTAATGACAAATATATTTTAAATTGCATTAAGTATAAGTAATGACCCATATACTTTAAATTAGATTAAGTATGTACTTTATATTATATTAAGGATTGAGTTTAAGTTACAAAACATATATATAATTAATATATACACAAAAACAACTTCAAAAAGCATATAAAATACACCTATCCAATCACAAATTGGTTGTATTGTGATGAGCTTTCCACCCATCAAGTCAACATAGGTTTATACCATGACACGACATCTACATATTGTGATTGGGACCACTAAAATCTGAACCTCAAAATATCATATGAATATTATTAATCATCAACTATCAATTTTTTTATTTTAATAACGAATTAGTTTTTATAATTTTTTTTTTAATTATTAAAAAAAATTCTCTCATTATAACACCATTAAAAAACTGATAACAAAAATCAATTCCTTCCAATATGTTGATCAATGTATGAATTCCATTGTCAAATTTCGATAGATCAAACGGTCGAGAGGGGTTTCATTTGCTTAACGGCCCAGGATCAAAATCCGTTGCTCTTGGAAGGCGACATTTAAATCCAACCATGCTAAGGGTTGGTGCGGCCAGGCCGAGTGCGATCCCTGGGTGATTTTGACGGCTTAGATGCCCCTGGATCGTGGTTTCTCATACCAAAGGTTTGCCCAACAAGTCACAGGGCACTTAACCAACAAAAGAAAAAGAAATGTATGAATTTCATTTTAATTTTTAAAAATTTGACATAACTTTATATAGTGTTATAGCTTAGAATGCACCAGGAGAAAATTAAAAATAGGGGGTACTTTTTTAAAAGGCTATCGAGAATGAATCTATCAAACCTAGCTCGAAGATGGTACATCTTAGCTCAAGGAGGTTGATGTTGTGGATAAAGACCTGGTGCAACCTGTAAGCTTTCTTCATGAAGGCTCGACCCTGGAAGACTTAGCGATGAAGTTGGGTAAGCTTTCACTTGCCCCTTCTTTCTCTTCTTTCTTTCTTGCCCCTTCTTTCTCTATTGCCCCTTCATTCCTCTGCCTCAATTTCATTTTTTCCCTCTCCTCCAATCTTGTGTCAACTATAATATCATACAAAGAAGCTCTAGCATAGACTCCTGTGAAGGATTTTAATGTTCCTCCCAATAGGAATTTAGGTTGTAATGTGAAGGTTTTTAATGTTCCTCCCAATAGGAGATTAGGTTGCTAGGACAAAGGTTTAGAGGTTTCCTCTAAGTATTTTGACAAAAGGTTGACCTTTAATTGTTTAAAACTAGCAATTGTCTCAAGAGGCTGCAATAATACGTTGATAGGTTACATGTCCAGCTTAAAAAATAATTTCACTTCACTAATAGGTAACGCTTTGTATTAAATCTTTAAAATGGTTAAAGTTATTTTAATTTTAAAAATTTAATAAAAAAAACAAAAATTTATAAAACCTTGACTATAGATTAGTAACTATATTCCTACTTTAACAAAAAAAATTATGAAAAAATACAAATTAGTGCAAGTGAAAAATTTTGACTCTAGATCAGTAATATGTATTCCTACTTTAGCAAGTTTGAATAGTGTCCCCTTAAATGAGATTCATGCTACAAAAGAAGGATATGGATTATTTAAGGCCTCTAAGTCCCATCTACATTAAAAAATTTCCATACTCTTTGCCAACCGATGGATATCATATAAATATGATATCTCATGAGGTCAACAATGATTTTTTTGGGGGTCATCAAACCCAGTGGATATTAAGCAGGCTTCTTTTTACACCAGTCTTATGTAGTTAAGGTATCTAAAGTCAACAAATCATATTATGGTATCTAATTGAATGAACTGTATACAGGGGTAATAGACCCACAATTTTAAACTATGGAATGTAATGAAATTGAACTGTGTATACAGGGGTAATAGAACCATAATTCTCGACATATTATACTAACATAAAGGGGAAGTTGTTTTATTTTGGGATTTGCAGGAGAGCACACTGTTTATTAAATTTGTGCATGTAGTAATAGACTCTTTATTAGATCTGTGCATGTAGTAGTAGATGAAGAAAAACATAAATGGCCATAAGCATTCATTACAATTGACAATGATTAAAAAGTGGCAATGAGAAAACAAATTCAGTGTGGTATAATTCAAATTTAAATAAGAATAGATAAATGCCCTATAAAGCAGATTTACCTAAAGGATAAAGTTATAGAAGGTATGCACAAATCCAATGAAGAAGATCAACTAGTCCGGATGAAGGTAGATCGAGTTGAATGATTGAACCTTTGATCAATCAACGCAAGATTGTAGAGATTACATTCAGTTCATTTGACAAAGATTGGACGATCCATATTAAAGGAGAAATGATGGATCAACAATGGGGAAATAATTCACGAAGAGAATGTGCATGGGAGATAAGAGATCCGCAAAGTTAAGGTGAGGCCCATACTTGATCTGAGATCAACAGACAGGGAAGAAGCCGCAAGAAATTGACGGCTCACAAGACTTTTGGGGGGCAAATTGTGGAAACCAATTTGAGAAAAGTGGGAAGGTACATCCACAATCTGCAATCCCCAATTGTGGAAAGAGCATTGCAGCCACATAATTGTGGAAGTTCATTTTGGAACTTGGAAAAAAACATCCCGCAATCTGTAATCTGCAATCGAAAAAGTTGTTGCGAAAACTCAATTGCGGAAAGATTGAGTTGTGGAAGTAAGATTGGACGATCCAGATTAAAGAAGAAAGGATGGATCGACGATGGGGAAAGAATTCACAAAGAGAATGTGCAAGAGAGATAAGAGATCCACAAAGTTAAGGCGAGGTCCGCACTTGATCTTAGATCAACAAAAGGGAAGAAACCACAAGAAATCAACGACTCACAGGAGTTGCAGGAAGAAACTTGCGAGAGGAAAATTGCAAAAGCACATTTGAGAAAAGTGTGAAGGTACATCCGCAATCCGCAATTATGGAAAGAGAGTTGTGGCTGCATAATTGCAGAAGTTGGTTTTGGAAGTTGGAAAAAAACTCCCGCAATCTGCAATCCATGGTTGTGAAAAAGTTGTTGCAGAAACTCAATTGTGGAAAATTTGTTGCAGAAACTCAATTGCAGAAAATTTGTTGCAGAAACTCAATTGCAAAAAGATTGAGTTGTAAAAGTCAGATTGGACGATCCATATTAAAGGAGAAAGGATGGATCGACGATGGGGAAAGAATTCATGAAGAGAACATGTACAAGAGATAAGAGATCCACAAAGTTAAGGTGAGGTTTGACTTTATCTTACACCAACAGACAAGGAATAAGTTGCAAGAAATGGAAGGCGCACAGGAGTTGCGGCAAGAAACTTGCGAGAGTCAAATTGCGGAAAATCCATTTGAGAAAAGTCGGAAGGTACATCCGCAATCCGCAATTCGCAATTGTGGAAAGATTGGACGATCCAGATTAAAGAAGAACGGATGGATCGACGATGGGGAAAGAATTCACAAAGAGAATGTGCAAGAGAGATAAGAGATCCACAAAGTTAAGGCAAGGTCCGCACTTGATCTTAGATCAACAAAAGGGAAGAAACCACAAGAAATCAATGACTCACAGGAGTTGCAGGAAGAAACTTACGAGAGGAAAATTGCAAAAACACATTTGAGAAAAGTGGGAAGGTACATCCGCAATCCGCAATTGCAGAAAGAGAGTTGTGGCTGCATAATTGCAGAAGTTGGTTTTGGAAGTTGGAAAAAAACTCCAGCAATCCTCAATCCACAATTGCGGAAAAGTTGTTGCAGAAACTCAATTGTGGAAAATTTGTTGCAGAAACTCAATTACAGAAAATTTGTTGTAGAAACTCAATTGTGAAAATATTGAGTTGCAGAAGTCAGATTGGACGATCCATATTAAAGGAGAAAGGATGGATCGACGATGGGGAAAGAATTCACGAAGAGAACATGTACAAGAGATAAGAGATCCACAAAGTTAAGGTGAGGTCTGACTTTATCTTACACCAACGGACAGGGAAGAAGTTGCAAGAAATGGAAGGCGCACAGGAGTTGCGGCAAGAAACTTGCAAGAGGCAAATTACGGAAAATCCATTTGAGAAAAGTGGGAAGGTACATCCGCAATCCACAATTCGCAATTGTGGAAAGAGCATTGTGGCTACATAATTATGGAAGTCAGTTTTTGAACTTGGAAAAAAACATCCCGCAATCCACAATTGCGAAAAAGTTGTTGCAGAAAGATTGAGTTGTGGAAGTAAAATTGGACGATCCAGATTAAAGGAGAAATGATGGATCAACTATGGGGAAAGAATTCACGAAGAGAACATGCACGAGAGATAAGAGATCCTCAAATTTAAGGTGAGGTTCGCACTTGATCTTAGATCAACAGATAGAGAAGAAGCCACAAGAAATCGACGACCCACAAGAGTTGCGGGAAGAAACTTGCGGGAGGAAAATGTGGAAACCCATTTGAGAATAGTGGGAAGGTACATCTGCAATCCATAATTGCGGAAATATCGGTATGGATGCATAATTATGGAAGTGGGTTTTGGAACTTGGAAAACAACATCCCGCAATCTGCAATCCGCAATTGCAGAAAAGTTGTTGTAGAAACTCAACCACGGAAAGATTAAGTTGCAGAAGTAAGATTGGACGATCCAGATTAAAGGAGAAAGGATGGATCAACAATGGGAAAATAATTTATGAAGAGAATGTGCATGAGAGATAAGAGATCCGCAAAGTTAAGGTGAGGTCCGCACTTGATCTTAGATCAATGAACAAGGAAGAAGCCACAAGAAATCGACGGCTCACAGGAGTTGCGGGAAGAAACTTACAGGAGACAAATTGCGGAAACCCATTTGAGAAAAGTGGGAAGGTACATACGCAATCCACAATCCGCAATTGCAGAAAGAGATTTGCGGCCCCATAAATGCGGAAGTTTATTTTGGAACTTGGAAAAAAACATCTCGCAATCCGCAATCCGCAGTTGCAGAAACTCAATTGCAGAAATATTGAGTTGCAGAAGTAAGATTGGATGATCTAGATTAAAGTAGAATGGATGGATCGACAATGGGGAAGAGTTCATGAAGAGAACATGCATGAGAGATAAGAGATCTGAAAAGTTAAGGTGAGGTCCACACTTGATTCTTTTGAAAATGGTTTGTACTTGGAGTCTTCTAGATGCTGGATTAGTTAATAAGTGGACATTTGTTTTCTTTGTAAGTAGGTATGAGATGGATAAGATTTTGCATGAGCATTATGATTGATTTGTTGTTGTGAAGGAGAAGAATGATGTTATGTGTATTGATTTCCTTGCTTTTGATGGTCATTTCTAACAAGTATGAGCAAAGATTTTGTGCTTCTCGTGCATTCCTAAGAAGAGTTTGTGTCCCATAGTTGGAGCCAAATATTACCCCCTAATTGTATAAGGTGTTTGTTAGGGTTCTTGATGTTGATTTATGCTCATAACATTATGAGCATATAATGCAGTATGATTGATGTCGATTTATTGTCATAACAATGAGCATACAATGCATTAGGATGGAAAGGACATCTTCTAAAGGGGATTTTATTGTCGGAATGTTGTACATTAAGATATGTGCAATAATAGGCTCAAAGGACAAATAGATGAAGAAAAGGACTAAAAATATCTGTACATTAATATTTTTACCCTCTTTATTAGATATGTGCATGTAGTAATAGATGAAGAAAAACATAAATGTGCAGAAGCATTCATTACAATTGACAAAATAAAAAAGTGGCAATGAGAAAGCAAATTTAGTGTTGTATAATTCAAGTTTAAATAAGAATAGATAAATGACCCCTCAAGCATTTATTACAAGTGAAAAAAAAATTAGCAATGAGAAAACAAATTCAGTGTTATATAATTCAAATTTAAATAAAACCAGATAAATGCCCATTGAAGCATGTATTACAATTGGCAAGTAAACTTGTGTTGGCTAAGTTAAAAATCCTAATTGGAATGATATCTCTTAATAATGCATTTGTCACAACAATGTGCAGTTAAATGTGAAGAATAATAATGAAAGGAAAAAAATCCATCCACCCAAAAGGGACTATTAAAGGGATGGTTGTAGATCTTTGACGCTAGACTTCAATTGTTGTATTTGCAACTGAGTGGAGAAATTTCACTCGTATACTAATCAGTTGCTACACCTGCAACTGTAACTCCTATGAAAACGCAAAAATGTTATGCATGCAATTTGGCAGGTGTGATAAGTGATACAGAGTTGCAATGAGGAACTGAGTACTTTGTAAAGACTACATTCAATTTTCTTTCTGTTAAACTATGATGGAGTGCTACCATCAATCTTATACATTCTCTGCATAGGGAAAAAAGGGAGAGACATATTCGTATCATATACTGAAATCCATACCGAAATTTAAAAAAAAAAACCACTTTAATATTTCCTTTGTTTTTCCCATCATGGATTCTCCATATTTATATTTATCTAGAGGGTTTTATAAGAATTGGATAGTAATAAAAAATCAAAATGAATAGACGACATAATTTACTTGAGCTATGTTTCAGAGTAGGAATATAGAAGTATTGCAGTGGCACCCACTAATTGATAGTTGCTCCTTAAGGTGAGTTGAATAGAAAGGTATCCAGAAAGAAGATTTGTGGTGAGATACAAAGTCTTTGGAATCAATCCAAACCTGTAATATACCTACAAATCCAAGTGCCAAAATGAAAGTAAATGATGATTAAATAGAGAAATAGTAATTATAACTAGGGGTAACATAATCGTTAGCATTGTACATATGTGAAGAAGACAAAAGAAAGAAGTAGAGAACCCACCTAAATTAACCAATTCGTGAGTATTGCTCTCATTTATCCATTGATCTCTTGTTGTATGGGCATTTATGTCTCAGTTCGTATGTCCAATAGTCAAGAGCCCTTGTAAATGCAACCTATATAGGAACAGTGAACAAAAGAATAGTACAAAATGAAACCAAGCATGCATAATAGAACAACTAATCATGATATATAATAATAGCATAATTTCATAAATTAAGTTGATAGCAACTATAACATGAAGGGCCACAATATTGATTTGAAAGCAACAAAAGTGAATAAAACAATAATATGACTTATCTTACCAATTGCACATCTAGGTAATCCTTAAAACACTTGGACGAAGAAAAAGTAATAAATACACATTTCATGTAAAAATATTGATAGTAAAATGATCACATGAATATAAAGGTGAAAGTGTTTTTAAGTAGGTATTTACTTCTCTAATGTAATATAATGTAGTTTGCAAATAAGAATATTTTGCAGTGGTAAAATTGAACTACGCCCATAGGCAATTCAAAGAGTAATAAAACTGTGCTTTTTGAAATGTAAACCATAGAGTAAGAAGCAAAAGTTATATTAGCAGACACATTTAATTTGTACAATGTCTATACAGATAGGGACGTGGGGTGTAAAGAAGTGCATGAAACACATGTAGGGAAAAAGTGGGCGTAAGGAGAGGCAAAAGGGAAATGCACAAAAGTACAAGCAGTCAATCATATATAGAGGTGGGGGAAAGACAACGAAAACACCATTTGCAGTTTATTTGTGAAGCAAGATCGGGTTTCCAAATTATCAAGTCCTCACAGGCCATGCACAGAGTATCCCTTTCGTACATATGGATCATGCATGGAAGGAAGGCTTTAAAGTATGATAGAAGTGTGATAGTCTGGTGGATGTAATTAGACGAGAGGGTGGAAGTTGATTGGAAGTGTGGTTGTATTTGTTGAAGTGTTTCTTGTTGTTCGTTGATTTGTTGTCAAAATTTTCCAAGGATGTTGAGATATTCAATATCCATCTTTGTTGTTGCAAGGAAATACATGAAAGACAACAAAACCTTATAATATTTACATATTAAAAGCATATAAATGAAATAAATGTAAAGGAGAATATGTGAAATGGAAGTTGTTTGATATTTTGTGTGTTGTTGAGTGATCATGCAAGACATTGGTTGAATCATTTGTGTGTTTTCCTATATTTATGTGAAAATAAATGAAAACAAAGGTGTAGTAAAGTGTGCTTTATTTAAAGTAAAAAGAACAAAACACGAGTAGTAAGTTGTACTTGCATGTGCGAAAGATACTATATTTATGTGTTTGCAAGGGCTGAAATTTCACAAGGCAGTATAGTAACCATGCACACATGTCTTGGTTCAATGTCAAAAGTGAGATTTAGATCAATAATAGGTGCTAGGAGATAGAAATATCTTAGATATGTTGATTATTGCTTTTGTAATCAGGTAATTAGAAGGAGGGCTAAAGATATGTTGATGTTGTTAAGTGGGTTGTCATTTTTTGGTTCGTGTTGAATTATCTTTTGTGGAAGGGGGGGGAGGGGGGTTACAAGCAATGGCAACATGATTTTGTATTTAAACAATGAGGGTGGGAAAAAAACTATATATGAAAAGAAGAATATAGTTGTGTTGTGTTGCATCGTATAAGGGAGATAAGGAGAAGAAATGCATGGGTATAAAAAAGATATAAGTAAAAGAGTTTAGGTTTGTTAATGCACCTGACTTTAAATAGATTTAAAAGCAATTAAACTTTCATCTTTCTTTCGGCGTTGGATGCAAGCGTTATCTTGCATATGTGTGTATCAAAAAAAAGAAAATGTTGGAGTTATGCGTAGGTCAGCAAGATTCCTGACTCTGGAAACAACTGTAAATGTAACACCTTGGCGATCAATGTTGCCAATGTCAATTGTTTCCTTTTGTAAGGTCATACCTTGTGCTTTATGGATTGTTAAGCCCCAAGCCATGCGAAGTGGAATTTGTTTGCATGATCCGCTTGTTATAGGTAAGATTGGCACATAGTTTGGATTGGCATTATCCCATGGTGGGCCCTTGTAGTGGATAAAATTAACAACAACAAACAAAGGAAGGTTGGGTGGAGTAGTAGTAGTGTTGTAGAGGATTCCAACATATTGGCCAAGAGCTCCATTAACAAGGCCTACCTCGACCCAAAGGTTTGTTGTAAGCATAACGTGTTGGGAAATCGAAAGTAGAACGGTTAGAGATAGTTCTTCATCTTTTGTTGCTAACATTGATGGTTGCTTCCTTATTTATGCTAAACAATGTGAAATTGGGGCATTTAGGTACTTAAGCATTTGTTTGTTATGAAAGGCAACACAATATTTAGTCGAGAACAAGTGGGTGGAATGTTCAAATGTTTGGTTCTCATATTGTGAAAGAGAAGAAGATGTCCTTGACATGATAAGGTGTCAGTAAGCAAGAGTTGGCGTTGCATTTTGGAGGTTGAGAAGGAGGTTACATAATGCAACTTGAGTAGCGTTGTCGCCTTGTTGATGGAAAATTGTGGAGAGTGTTACAAATGTGTTGAAGTTATGCCAGAGGGTGTTTCCATGTGATGCCCCTACATTAATGGGGATATCTTTGACAGGGGGAAGTTGGCCTAGGTCACCGATGAGGATTAGAGAGAAATCACTGAAAGGACAGGTTCGACGAGATGGGAATGCTTCATAAAGATGAGCATCAATGCTGGTTAAAATTTTTGGCCCAATGAAACTCATTTCATCAATAAGGATGTAACATATAGGGAGAAGACGTTCTTGGAGGTTAGCAAGGGCTTGGCCCTCAAGAAATTGAGCTGTAGTTATTGGGATGCAAAGGTCGGAATGTATTATAAGTGCATTTATGTTAAAGGTTGCGACACCAATTGGAGCAAGTAGGAGAAGGAGCGAAGAACTATTTCTAAATGCGAAATGAGGTGCATATTGCAAGCAACCAATCAAATAAGATTTCCATGTGCTTGCAGTTCCTTGGATGACCATTTTCAAGAGGTTGGTGTTTGTGTGTTGTCTATAGTGGAACATAATAAGATCAACGATAGTGCATTGAGTTGGAGATAAGCAGTTAGGAGAAATGAATGTTGAACAAGGGTGAATAGATGCTTGGTTTGAAGAACGATTCACATCAATGGATGGGATAATTGATTCGTACAAGTGTAAATGGATATGTGTGTGGGCCCAATTGTGGTTGGTGTCAAATTCACTATGACCAAGCATGTCAAGTTCATCAATTTGGATGTTGTTTCTAGGGTGTAGGCGAGAGACGATCTCCCATTCAAACATGTCCATGGGGGAGGGCCCATGAGATTCATGAGGGGGAGAGGTATCAGAGTCAATATCTGGGGGGGGTGTAGGGTGGCGTTCAACATGCTAGGCAATGTAATTGTAACGGAAAGAATCTCAAGCTAGGATTGTTTCCAATTCTTTGCATCCAATGTCATGTGGTAATGCACAAAAAGGTTTGTAGAGGAGGAGTTCACTCCAACAGAAATTGACATAAAGAGGGGAATTTGAAGGAGGGATGTCAATGAACCGAGGAAGGACACATGCAATTTTGGGAGTTTTGTAAGGTTTCCATTGGTAGGTCCTCCTACAAGAAGAGTAGGACCAAGATCATGCAGCTTCAACAAGAGGAATTTTCTCAAGTGAAGGAGGTCTTTGCATGTAAGCAACAATGAAGGTGGGTGGCGGGGGGGTGTTTGGGAGGTCTGGTGACACATGTTTGAAAAAAGTATGGGAAACATTGAGGGAACCAAAGGATCAATTGCAAAGGGTCAAGGGGAGTTTCTGCAACATATGGCATGTCTATTGTGCTTCAATGTCTCGATCAACAACAATTTCTTAGAGGAGTTTTTGGATGGGAAACAAGATTGCCTCTTCTGAAGGGGAAGTATGTGCAATATGTGAGAGCATATCATGGTACCTTTTATATTTATTCTCTTCTTTTGATGCATACTTCGAAATGTATGTGAGGAGAACGTGTCGTGAGAGCACAGGTGGACAGTCAACATTTGCTCTCCATATTGAAAGCATGGAAGAGTTGTGTATGTTTAAGATTTCACCATTCCTAGTTGGGGTGTATGTTTTTTTCCCATTACCATCAATGAACATAGAATATGTAGCATGCATCTCAAAGGACAGACCATAGCGACATACATGAGGATTCATTACATTTTGTGTGTCGTTGAATAGAATTGCCAAGGGATTCATAGTCGTCAATGTGGTTTGTTGAGATGCTTGATAGAATGCGGGGGTGCGAAGGTGTGGAGGACGAGGGTTACATGCAATTAAGAAGCTATCAAAGTATGTTTTGGCAGCTGCCACTACGAAAGCATCCTCCCAATCAAGGTTGTCCATAATGGGTGCATCTTCCAACCAAACGAAACCATGGATATGAGCAAAACCTCTATGTTTCCATTCATACCTGAAAAAAAAAGGAAAGGAAAAATTAGGAAGAAAATTCAAATTAGGAATTGCGAACGAAACAAAAAAATCCAATATAGGAGAAGAGGCAAACCTGCACCAGCAATATTTTGTGTGGAATGTATTTTGAAGGATTTCTTCAAGGAATATGGTAAATCTATGGTGAATATATAGAGATGCAATATGTGGATTGGATATAATGTTCTGAATTCTCCATTGGACTTGTGTAGGAAAAGAAGTTGGATGGGGGCAAGGCATGGGCATGTGAAGGTCATGCCATTTGGTGCCAACTGCATTGAGGGTAAAGAATAAGGTTGGGCTACCAAGTTGTGTGATCATATCATATAGTTCACCTATGTTTTTGTTCCAAAAGGAACGTGTCCCACGAAGAGAAGCTCCAAAATGAATGGCATGGTCAGCCACATGAGAATCTGGAACTTAGTTGAGTTGGGTGAGAAGGGTCGATACTATTGTGGGGAGGGTGTGTACAAGGTCACATTTAACAAATATAGAAGTGATAGCTTGGGTATGATGGCACATGTTAAGGTTGTAAAAATAGTAGTGAATGCGAGGGTGTTGGTAGAACCTTCTATCATGGTATCGCATAAGGTGCAATGCATACTCTTGCATGCCAATTTCATGAACACGTGGTTGCTTTAGCATGGAAACACCTGTGGGGAACAAGGTTGAGAATTCCATAGAAAGGAGGCCTTCTGTGTTGTATTCATTAATTGGGGAAAGGTCAATCGGGGGCCATTAAATGGAAGGTGTTGGGTTTCTATAGTTTGATTCGACAAAGCCTCGAATTTCTTCAGACTCGGTGTGAGAATTTGGGGGTGCATAAATGAAGGAGGAGGTTTGGGGGTTTAGTGAAGTTGGAAAGAAAGGAGGTGCTTCATCATCAAGGGAAGAGGGCATGTGAGTGTCTAGTCTAGAGGTTGTTGCATGGCGAAGGAGGGGGGATACATCTGTCGGTTGAAATGGCAAATAATTTAGGCCAGATAAACTAAGTTGGGCATCCTTGTAATATGGGTCATTGGGCATTTTGAATTATAACGCAACAAGGACATTTGAATGAATAACAATGAATTCATATGGATTATTTGCAACATTACATTTACGTACAACAAAGATGTCCAAATCTAGAAAGAGGTGTGGAAGCGACATGTCAATTGTGGATATGTCTTGGGGAAAACTAATAGTATGGCCAGAGTATTTGTATTGGCCGCCACGTGTGTGTGTAACTTGCAGTATTGGGTTGACATGGGCAAGTAGCATTTCTTCGATTTGAGTTAGTCGTGCAAGCATGGCCGGCTGGTGTCTAGGGTCCATATTGTTTTCTAAGGAGAAGTGATGTCCATGGCGTTCTTGAGTACATTGAGAGCATGTATATTTTCCATGCAATAACTTCGTTTTAATGTTTGGATATGATTCTTGGCAAATGGAGCAAATATGAATTGGGTGTAGGTGATCAAGTATTTTAAGGAAGCGGCGTTGAGAATATGTTAAGGGGGCGGTGGATGGGGTGGGTGGATGGGGGGTGTAGAAAAGGTGTGCATTGGTGGAGCATTGAGGTTTGCAAGTGTAGGGGTGGACGTGATTGTAGGTGGAGAAAATTGGACTAGTGATGGGTTACGTGATGGGGTGGTTCCACAAGTGATGGTGGGATGCGTTGATCGACAATGAAGGCGTCATTGTGTGTTGAGATGGTCTTTGTTGTGGCCATAAAGAATCCTTCGTCATGCATTGATTTGTTCAATTCCAGTATTGGATGGAATATGTACATTGAGGGAAAACAAGTTTGTGGTAACCTGTAGAAGACATTTATAAATAAGGTAATTAAAGGGAAAAATGGAAGCACATATAGTATATAAATAAAGGTAATCCACATAAAAAAATGTATTTCTAAATATACAAGTAAAATCCATATAAAGGTATAGAAATAAATAATGTGCAAAGCATTTGTTTGACAATTTTCCATCAGAAATATGTAGTTGAGAGGTAGACAAAAAAAACATAGTATATAAAAGAACAACAGACATAAAATACTAAACATTGTATCCATGTAAGAAAGAACGCACCATTGGTTTCCTGCATATAGAGAAGTATAGTGTCCATGAACCATTTAAAGTCTCAGTTCCAAAGAGATACAAGTTAATGTATTTGATAACATATATAAGCATATGAGCTTAAAAAATTAGTAGATAATTTCCTATTAATTATCTATTATATTAATCAAGGAAAAGTTACATTTTCCATAGGACCTTCTAATCAAATTCCTTCATACATATATGCCTTAGTTTTCTTCATACATAATATCCCCTCAGTTCTTGAAGAAACTGAAAATCAAAATTAGCAAAACTGAATCCCTACTAGCCAAAAAGGATATAGTCCATCCAAAATATAAATTACATCATCTCCATAAGATCTGTTTCACCTTCATAGATCATAGTATCATCTATAAATTCTTGAACTCTAAATAAGCCAAATTTCTAAGGCATTGGTAGAAGCCTACATGGAAGCAGGAAAGGAAATGGTAAAAAGAGAGAATGATAGCGATGAATTGGAAGGAAATACTTTAATGGACATGAAGTGGAAAGCATTGGAAACATAGGCTTTATAGGTGGGAAAAGATGTATAGCATATATACAAGTAGAATGAAGGAGTGCAGTAAGTGGAAACTATGGGAGGGTGATGTGAATGGGTGTTGGGTAGAGGATGGGTTGTTGTATAGATGTGAGGTCAAAGACGACGTGCAACAGGTTGACTACAAGATGTAAGTGCATGCATTTATTGGAGGAGGATGGATGTTCCAGAGGCATAAGGAACCTTCTCAAAGATAACAATGGCTTTTTTCAATCGTTCAGTGGCATTGAAAGTCTCTGTATTAACAGATAAGGTGAAAATGTATTTTCACAAGGTCAGTTCTAGAGCTATATCCTTTAAGGAATATGGTTTAGTGGAAAGGAGGCACAAATATTTTGCAGATACACTAAGGAGTGGGTTTTCTGCATCATCAAAAGTCATGGCAACGTTGATCTGGTTGGTGTTGTCTTGCAGGGAAACCTTCAACATGTACCAGTAATCACACTTTGAAAAGTCACCATCACACTTGATGCAATGCCAAGTGTTGTGAACCCGATGAGAAAAAAATTTCTTGCATTGTATGCCATCAACAAAAAGAGGGCATGCAAGGAAGTGGAAGTCATCCATGTTAATGGAAGTGATGGAAGCATGTACAGATAACCAAAATTCCTTCTCATAGGGTTGCATGGTTTTCAATTCAAGTATTGTTTTATTTGGATTTGTTCAAGACACAGAGTGAGTAAATTTCTGACTCAATGAAGGTGAAGCTACACGAAAACCACTTTCAATGAACCATTTTTTTAGGATGTGGGTTGGCTCAATATCTGTATTTATAAGTAGGGTTGTACTTGGAACACTTCCAAGTCTTATGCCATTGAAATCAGTAAGACAAGCACACTTTATTTCAAGGACGAGAGGTGGGTCAGAGTCCAGTATAATGAAGCAAGTTCCGAGCCCTTGGTGTGGCAATGATGGGCCCAAAGTGTGACATTTATGCTAAAACGGGACGTGTCTCTAAGGGAAACAATATTTTGATTGCTTTCAGAGCAGAATTGTTGATGTAGGGGAGATGGAGATGACCATGGAATTTAGCAGTGATGCTTGAAGATCATTAATTGTTTTAAATTGGAAGGAATGTACAGGAATTGAGGGGAAGGCATGTAGTAAAGGTTGGATGGTCGACATATAAGAGAGGATAATCTCAAGATGGTTGTTCAAATGGTTATATGCAGGGTTAGTTTCTTTGATTATGACATTGGAGACAGTGTTGACAGTCCCTATTTCAATTTCGAAATAGAAGGAGTCAACAGAGTTGTTGAATGATGAGACATGGATCTATTCTCCAGAACAGTCAAGAAGGTCAAAGCCAAATAGTTTCCCTGGAGCTTTTTGGTTGGTGTATTCATGTATGTTTGTCTTTGCAATAACACAACCTTGAATGGACCATTTTTTGTGGTTGGGGTCAAGTGATGTGAATGGAATAGTAGCAGGTGGCATGGATACTGGTGGAGTTGATGTTTGGGATGGGGAAAGACGAAGACTTTCTTGTGTGAGTCCAACTGATTGGATAGTTGATGTGGCGGGTGGAATCCCAAGGCTAGGTGGGACTAAAAGAGGCAAAGGACTCCCAGTTAGGGAAAATTTGTTGTGTATCAATTCAAGTTCAAGCACTGGTATCTTCTTGGAAAGAAAAAGAAGAAGTGCATTAATAATTAAAAATATGAATAAAGTGTGAGCGGGTGGGAAAAAAATGGAATAAATGTTTCAAAAAAAGAATGAGATTAAGAAAAAGGGAAAGAGAATGTACGTGGCATCGTGAACAACGTTGCAGATGCATTTGATTAGTTCGATGATAGAGCCTTCATGAAGTCCAACATCTGAAAGGAGGGGGTTGAAGGCAAGCGGAAGCGACGTCTGGTGCGTTTTGGTGCCATTCGAAAGTGTGTATTCATTTCTTTGGTTGAGCCAACTAGGGAGATCGAAACAACCTGCAGATATGGTTGGAGGTGTACAGAGCCAAACAAGAGAAGAGAAATCACATCTTCAGTAAAAGGTGGTTCCATTATGTGGGGAAAATCCTGAGGTATACAGAAAGAAGGTAACTTAGATATAGGAGACAATATAGAAAAAGAGGCAATGCAAGAGGTAAAAATAATTTAAAAGAGAAATTCTAAATCGATATAAGCTACAAATTCATGTGAGAATTCTGAAAGACTCTCAACGTCCAATGAAAGGAGGATAACAANATATATATATATATATATATATATATATATATATATATATATTTTCACTATTATAAATTTTAATCAATATTTTTTTATATTTAATTAGTCAATTATATTACTATAAAACTTGCATCTCATCATCTTATCTATATAGATATAATCATATTGAAATATCTTTCTGTCCCAAAACGATCCCAACGAAACTTGTAAATTCATGTTTTTATGCTTATCAACTGTCCATGTATACTACTACATTTAGTGGTTTCTCAGGAACTATAGATTTTGAATATTTGTGGGCCTCTACATCGCCATATACGAACCTCCATAACTACTATGAATGAAATTGAAAAGGAGTGCTTTATTTTAAAATCGAGAGTATCCACGGAAGGGCCACAGGATTGGTGAAATCCTAGTGTTGTGTTTGTTTCACCAAGATTAATTGATTTCACAAAAGTGGTCGGATAACAAGCGATTTTGGTTTGAACAACATTGGATTGCTAGAGAAATATTCTGTAGATCCAAGTATGGTGAAAAAACAACTTGAAAACAAATTGCAAGCCATTCAATCGATAAAAATCTGTAAATATGTTGTAGTATTATGTGTTTGCATATTCACAATAATGATTTTCGATCTTTCTCAACATATCGTGTATAGGAAATAATTTGCAAAGTAAATTTGCGAAGAAGATAACATTCTGGGGCGCCAAAGTGAAGTTCCTTGTTTGATAACTGATCAAAGGATGAGGAGGATTTCACAAAGCGATCGACGGTTCACAGGAGTCGTGGAAACAGATTTGCGGAAGCCCATTTCGGCAATCCACAATCCACAATATGGAAGGAAGTCACAATGCACAATCCGCAAAATGTGGAAGAATTCTTGCGGAAGACGAATTGCGGAAGCAATTTTGAGAGAAGTCAAAATGCATACCCGCACTCTGCAATTGTGGAATGAAGGAGTTTTCGAATACGGAAAGGTTGTTGTGGAAAGGTAATTGCAGAAAGGTAGTTGTGAAAAGGTAACTGCGGAATTTGTTTTCAAGAAAATTCAAAATGCAGATCCGCAATTGCGGAAGGAATGAGTTCCCGCAAATTGTGGAAAGGTCGTTGCGGAAAGACAATTGTGAAAATCTAATTTCGGAAAGGTGATTGTCCGCAATCCACAATTTGCAATTTTGAAAAGTTAATTGAGGAAGGTAATTGTGGAAAGGTGATTGCGGAAAGGTAAATGCGGAAAGGACATTGCAGAATGGCCTGTTGCAGAGAGATTATTGAAGAAAGGACGTTGCGAAAAGGGAACCACGGGAGGACGTGACTGATAAATCTAAACATATTTAAATTGATAAACAAAGAGACATGAAGGAAGACGCAATATGCAATCCACAAATTGTGGAAGAAATTTCGTGAAAGCAATTTCAAGAGAAGCCAAATTGCATACCCGCAACCCGCAATCCCCAATTGCGGAAGGAAGGAGTTTTCGATTACGGAAAGGTCGTTGCGGAAAGGTAGTTGCGGAAAGGTAAATGTGGAAGCAATTTCGAGATAACTCAAAATGCACATCTGCAAACCGCAACCCGCAATTGCGGAAGAAATGAGTTCCCGCAAATTGCAGAAAGGTTGTTGCAGAAAGACAAGCACGGGAAGCTAATTGCGGAAAGGTAAATATGCTCTATGTTTTTGTTGGGTATTTTTACAACATTATGGAATTTATAGATATTTTTGGTAATCTGAGTAGGCAGGTTTCTCAGTCTGGGACCCTGAATCGTAGTAGAGATATGGAGGTTGGTCCAAATCCAAAATTTGCACCTTCAAGTGGCAACACGGAGAATTCTGGACCTCAATCCTTTGCTCTTCCTATTGTCAGGACAAACTCTGGTAGTTTGCTTTCGGCTACAGGGATTATAACATCATGATCGATTTCATCAGGTCCTTTATCCTCTGGCACACTGAAGAAGGCTAAATCTGGTCCCCAATCTATTATTTTACATATATTACTCTTATATTAACAGGTAAAGTTTTGTTTTAGGTTTTCATTTGACTAATAACTATCCATAAGGTATCTATTTGGTGTTCAGTGAAATGGCGTTTGAATAAATATTTAAAGGGAAACTACGTCCTACAATTTTACCAAAACTAACCGCCAATCAAGCAATGCATCTAAACCAAAAAGCATATTTGCATTCATCGAAATGTAAAGTACTCTCCAAAAAAACACACCATATGTTGCAAAGAAATTCATAAATAACACTAAAACAACAACAAAGAAACCCTAATTCTGCTACACCATTGTAAGGATTTAAATACTTGTTTCCTTTCTACAGGTATGAATCTACTAAAATCAGGAAAATAAAAACAGAGGAATGAAATGAAAGAGGAATACCTGTGTCTTTGAGGAAAGTAGTTGATGAAAGCTGAATTGATCTGCAAATGAAATGATAGATAAAAACGTTGGTGTCTTAGCAACTCTATCCAAACAATATATAATGAGAGAAGGTCACTGGATTGATAAGATGTCCAACGACCTTCGTCAATACCTTTTGTAAAAAAATGTCACTTCCATTTTGTGGTGAAGAGTGTCCATTAAGCAAATTTATTGTGGAATAAATGTGCGAAGATGAGGCTTTGTAGTCGGTGGTATGCCAGTTATTGTTGTTTCTTATCCCAATGCACGTCTGTAGGAGATGTCAACTGGGTGTCCGAAAAACCCTTATCTCCCCCTATGGTGTGTTCGGAAAGGATTTACCTATCTTGAATACAGGATGAGGATGCATTGAATACACAAGAGATGACAACTGGGTGTTCGAAAAACCCTCTTCCCCTATGGCATGTTCAGAAAGGACTTCATCTACAAGACGAGGACAAGAGCCTGTCAAGAGGGCGAGCACAAAGCATAGACCAGAGGGTAGATAAAAAACCCAGCAGGAAACTAGGAGGACATGCGTAGGAAATTGATTGGTTAGAGAGACGACGAAAATACATACAACATTTTTCGAAACCGGACTCGGGAGAAAAACACCTATTGACATAACAAGTATAAGGGTAAAGTTGGTGTAGTGGAGGGAGGATTAGCTCCCTTGGTGAAGAAGAAATTGTACAAAAGAAACTTGTCTTAAAAATCGAAGTTTATATGTCAGTTGATTGTCCTTTAGGAAGTATGTATGGTAGTTTTCGATGCTTGCGATTATCAGTGCCATCAATGTCTATGGTTTTCCAGGTGGATTTTTCTTAGCTTGGAATCCTCGAATAGTATAATTTAACGCATACCTTTCTTGTGCAAGTTTGGTGCTGAAAGGTAAGCTTAAGGATTTCAGTTATCCGATCAAGTTTCTTAATTGCTACGGTCAATATCTACGACAAAAGGAATTTTGGTCGGATTTTAGCCAAGGCGCCCTATTTTCTAATCCTGGTCTTATTTTGGGGGAGATTTAAATGGAGTTGGCTAAACTCTAGACCATTTGCACCTTTCACGGTAAGTTTGGCCGGAATCTGGCAACATGATTTGCTGTTGAAAATGAGATTTTCAGTGTTGAAATTACAATTTTTATTGCAGAAATGGATCCGGGACCATCGATTACAGTTGGAGCACCTGGATTATACAATTCCAAACACTGAAAAATACCATTTGAACAATTTCCACTGGATTTTGACTAAAAGACTCACCAAATTTAGAGTAAAAATAGTCGAGAGTTTAGCTTACAACCTAAATCTGGTGTTGAGTGCCAGGGAAGTCACGTGGCTATCTACCCTAAATATAATTGTTACAATTGCCCCTTTATGCGCACCAAACTCCACGTGGGCTTCATGTTATGCGCACCAAACTCCACGTGGGCTTCATTCACATAGAAATTTCCGTGACCATTAATAAGCAGTGGAGTTTAATTTCAAAATTATGTATGATATTAGAAAAAAAGGGAACTTTTCATATCATAATTTTTAGTTTTTAGTATATTATAAAAAATATTATTTAACATAAATTGAATATGTTCAAACTTTCCATTCATTCATTTATGTTAATGTTATTATTTTTATTTATTATAGAATTTATTTTAGAATTAAATAATCGTGGTTAACTTAGAGGTGTAATGTAAAGAAATTAAAAAAGAAATTTTCATTTCATTGATAGAAGGAAAAAAGAAGGGTTGGCATCCACATTTTAGGGCTATTTGATGGTTTAATGTTTTATGGTTATTTAAATAAATGTTAATTGCTATTTTGATAAGTTATTTTTTTTAAGAAGTTTTATTTTAAGTAGTTTATGTTTTATAAATAATTATTATTATATAAACATTAATTAAATAACTAAATTAGATGTAGAAATGTGAAAAATAAGAATACATAAACTTATATAAGGAAAATATAAGGAAGTTACAAAGAAAAGTGCGGTGACCATATTAATTATTATGTCGATAGATGTTTTTATTTGAGATTTGGGGTGGACTATGGTGTATGTTTTTTCATCTACGGACAAGGATGAGACAAGTGTATTGTCGAGATTGATTCTATGGAAGTCGTTCAAAATTCAAAATAAACAATTATAAAAAAAGGAATATAAAAAATAATTGGGTGATGAATGGATAACTTGTTGTAATGCAGTGATAACTCATAGTTGATGAATGGATAACCAACAATTCATGGCATATAACTAGAAGAATGTGAGATAAAAAAGAAAAATAATATAAAAAATAATTGATACTTGATAAATGGATAACAACAAGAATGTTGGTGATAACATGTAGCTAGGCATGGATAAATCACCGTTGAACCGTTTA
>LPNX010915008.1:2795-43344 GCA_001517045.1 Pseudotsuga menziesii | reverse complement strand
ATATATGTAATTAAGATTATGGGTTTAAAGGGGAATACCCATGAAGTTGATTATCAATGACATTTTCTGAATAGGTTATTATTATTGAAGTTTTTTCCTTTTGTTTATGGATGTTGTTATTAAATATTAGTTTTTAACAAAAATGGTAAAAATAGATATATTAAAAAGGGATGTGCACAACCATACATTATTAAGTAAGGGAATTTTTGTTATCAAGGGTGGACTGGTAGAAGAATTTAACAAAAAATGACAAAGGTATTGGCTTCCTTTTGAAACGCCTGAAATAGATCCTACTATTTACTGTTACCATGAGAAGAGTAAATATGGACGAACTGCCGGTTCAAAAAGATGTAGAAAAACATAAAAGTATTGGGGGGATTACATATTTTTGCCTGAATTCTCTACAGGTTGGGTAACTTAAACATCTTCCATGGGTCGAGCCTTGTCGCCTGGATAATATTGACAATGAATGCACTGGTTCATCCTTTCTAGCTTCATCAGTTCATCTTTGATGATGTCCACCATTCCCGTCAGTTCTCGTAAGTCCTGGTCGTGATCATCTATGTGAGATTCATGGCAGCCTATTTGGTTTGACATGTACATGACATCAAAAGCCATTGCTATGTTATCCTTGATACCCACTGCAACAATGTATGAAAGCATGCATAGGTGTTTCTTAATATCATCCTGTCTAGATTTGATACTAGCAAAACCTTCTTCCATGTATTTCTTCACCATTGGGAGAATACATGTCCTGAGGGAGATACCTGCAAACAAACCCTGTAGATGCACGGCTGCTTCGTCATCGTCACTTGAACCTGGATGCAAATAATGAATAGGGGGGATTTCTTTAGACTTAATGTTGCATTCCATGACGCTTGTGTGAACTACTAGAATTGAACCCACTTGTACAGAAGGAGAAGACAGGGGGTAAATGCAGGCCGAAGGTGAAGGCCACTTGTCCCAAAGATCGCCACAAGTCTGGAAGTAGGGAGGGAATGCACCATTCAAGGTCGAGGAGGGGGGGGGGGGGATCCCAACCCTCCACCAGAGGTGGGTTAGGGAACATAAACAAAACCTTTGTTTTGACCATTATAGACCATCGAACCTTGAAAACTTGTTGCACCAATGTTAGCAAGGTTGTCTACGTGACCATTGTTTTCCTTGAGTATGTGAAAAAATGAAACTTGAGGAGGTAGATTTAAGAGAAGGTTTCTACCATAATTTTTTTTGCATCTGATGGAGCCTTTGGTATATCTCGATTGCATATTTTAGATGACTTGATGGGAGTTGCTGAAGACTAGTAATTTCAAGGTGGATCCCCAATTAATCAATTCTAGGCCATGGTAAAGCGCCAACCATTCTGCCTCATTGTTCGTCTTTATTCCAAGACCCCAAGCAAAGGTCTTACTATTTTTCCGCCAGGATAAAAAATAATCGCTCCCGCACTTGCCTCCCCTATGCTGTTGTCAAATATAATAAGGGTAATTTTTTGGTTTCATTATAAAGTTCATTGCATATAATTATTTATTTTGATTTGTATTTAGGTTAAATAATCTTACTTTTCCAAAAGCATATGATCACTACAATACATGTATTATCATGTCGACAAAACATGTATTCAATAAATCAATTCCCCACCACTCCTAGCAAGGATTATAGAGAAAGCTAATCTTGTAGCAAAATTTAACCTCTTTTCGATGACAAAAATATCTCCACATGCACAATGCCAATAATGTGAATAATCTAATGCTTTCAAAATATCGTACCAACTCTCATGTTTTAATTTTTAGTTTATGATTCTCCTTTCAATAGTCTATTTTACCTTAGTCTTATTCATCTCCCGCCTTCTTCTTCAATACCACATTTTTTATTACACCCGAAATTACAATTGCTAGTTTTACAAGTATATATAATCATGTAAATGTTATAATATCATGATTCATTGTAAATACATTATTATCCACGAAATAAAGCACACCAACAGTTATTTATTTAACTTACATTGTTTTAATATATATTTATTTGTTTTATCATTTTCAATATTTAATAAATCTTAAATTTAAATGGATGATTTATCATTACTAATATAATTTAAGTGATTATTATTACAAACACGGTAAAGTAATTAAAACTTACCTATACATAGTTCTAATTAGAGGACATGTTTAATTTAAAACTATGTATTTTTAATTTTAATTGTTTTTGTCTTTTAAAAAATAAAAAATTAATTAAAAACTTTTTTGATTTGATAATTTTTACTTTTAACACATTTTTGATTTGATAATTAACTATAATCAAAATTATTATTTATAACAAACACAATGAATTTATTAAAACTTACCTATGGCTGTACCTTGTAAGTTCCTTATGTTAAATGATAATTGGATAAATTTATTTTTTCCAAATTATGTAAACAAACAAAATCAATTTATTAAAACTTACTATGGGTGTACCTTGTAAGTTCTAATCAAACAACACACACATACAAATTGTGTTAACAAAGTTTAAATTGCATTAAACATCTAACATATAGAGCCCTAACTAGATTATATTGCGAGTTTTGATAAGACGACATAGCTAATAGATAGTCGAGATGAGCATTTGGTCGTGATTAACCCGTTGCTACACTTTATGCTAAAGTACATATCAAATACAAGTGTTCACATAAAAGTTTGGCATTAAATGTTTATTTGATTTAATTAAGTTGACGGTTGTAATCTTCCCCTAAGTTATCGTTAGCTTAAATGAAGTACATATCAAATACAAAATACAAGTGTTCACATGAAAGTTTGTCATTAAATATTTATGTTATTTAACTAAGTTAACGGTTGTAATTTTTCCCTAAGTTAAGTTTAAATAAAGTTTGATATTAAATGTTTATGTGATTTAATTAAGTTAACAAAGTATAGTATTTTCCTAAATCATAATTACTTTAAATATTAATTAAAACACACACAATAGTAACAACTCCCATCCTCAATCTTTTTCTATGAAATTTAAACCAATAACCTAATAAAAACTAAACCCCATATAAACCAACTAACCTACACCTTACCTCACGGCTTTCATTAAATCTTCTGTTGTTGAACTCATTACAAATATGTGACTACTCGATGTTGCCCATGGCTATTAATGCGTAGATCCTTTCACTAATTTACCAAAATATATAGCATGCGGTAGAGTATTTAATGTTGTTGCAGTAGCTTTGTGGGCCATTGGATCTCAACCCGTTTGAGATCTAATGACCCATAAAGCTGCTACGAAAAAATTTAATACTCTGCCACATGCTATATATTTTATATATTTTTCGTTGAAAGCTATTAAATGGATCCTTTCACTACTTTACCAACAAACGTGTGGTTGTTGAAGGCTATTAAATGAAAAGTTGAAAGAGGGGTAGTGCTTACCAAAAGTATCCATCTCAATAAAGTTGGATGAATTTCAATCAAAATACAACAAATTTCAAATTGAGGGTACATGGGGAATGGCCTGTTAGCATCCACTTGTCCCCTTATCCAATCTTACAAGGAAAGAAAACATATGTATCTCATGATGGTTTACATGAAGCCATGAGGTGTAGACCAATTGGTCTCTGTGGGGTTTGGTCCTCATGAGGTCTTTGGTTCAAATATCACGGTGAGGAGTGCAATGGATGGAACAACACGGAGGTTTGATGGTCGCCCTGATAGAAGTCTGGTTTCGATTCCTTCGGGGGAGGTGCAAAAAGGCATATTGCACCCCAGAAAATTCATGTACGACTACGATGGTGGCTGTACTCTCGTTGTATCCTACCGGATGCGAGGGATGAGCTCCGGCTCATGAGTTTGGTATCCACGTGGCACAGTCGGCTGGGCGGCTTGGAGAGGTTCTCATGGTTGTAAAAAAAAATGATGGTTTACATGAGTCACTTGGAATCACAATTCTTGTGGAGGTCAGTTTGTAGGCGTGTATTCATAATGACCTTGAGAGGGATGACAAACCTAGTTGGATAGATCTTTGTTTTTTAAAATAAAGTTAAGAAAGTATATTCGACAAGTTGTGAAAATATATTGGACTGTAATTAATCAAGGCATCTTGTTTCTCTTAATTCCATTTTAGTGAGGAATATATCTTAGGACATGCATGGATCCATGTATGGTGTAAAAGTGAATTATTATTAGTGTGCTTTATACACATGATTGTAAATAAATCGTATTCATGCAATTATAGGTAGTCTATGTAACAAGTCAAAATTATCATTATGTAGTCTTATTAGTTAGCACAACATCTTATAAGGTCGTTATCTTATTATTAGTAACTTTGATTTCACTCAACTTACCACCTTTTCTAAGTTTTATGTACATTATTGTAAATGAATCGTATTCATGCAATTATAGGTAGGTAGTCTATGCAACAAGCCAAATTTGTCATTATGTAGTAATATCCTATAACTTTGTTATCTTATTATCAATAACTTTGATATGATTGAACTTAGGCACCCATTCTAGAGGATTGGTGAGTGTGCAAGCTTTGTTATTCATATGTAAAACAACTTTGATCTGATTGAATTTAGGCACCCATTCTAGAGGATTGGTGAGTGTGCAAGCTTGGTTATTCATATGTCAAATTTATTCCCTCAACTCTTTCATTTGTCACTCCCATTGTTAAAGGAGTTCCATCCAATATTGAACATAGTTTAGATCATTTGGCTCTCTTTTGTATCTCTTCACACACATGCTCATGCATTCTATACTCAATAAATGAGGAGAGACACCCTTTCCATGAGCTTACACAAGTGTTGGTCATCATGGCTTTGCCCAATATCCAACTATTCCTATAAATATAGTGTCTACTATCGTAATTGTCTCCCAAAAGAACAAATTGTGTCCAATGTCATAGCCGATAGACAATCAAGTACAAAATATTCCAACTCTTCAATCAACTACTTCAATTCAAGCCAAAGTTTCTCTAGACACAACCCACACCATCTACAAGTCGTGTTGCATAGGTTGTTGTGCTTGTATCAACATGACTATATTCAAGGTGACCTAGCTAACTAGATGTGCCGCTATTGGTGACCCTATTGAAGGTCCTCGTGACTTTGTTTAGCCCAAACAAATCTCAATAAAAAAATTGGAGAGGACAAACTCTACACATTGGTTACTTTCCTTGATACATCAAGGTGAGGATTTTTATGTGATCCCATGATTGTGTCAAGGGTTGGAGGACCCTCTCCTACATGCTATAATTTAAGTACAGTTTAACACTACTAGATTTAAGTGTCTCATTCCATGCTTGCTCGATAGTTTTTTTCATTGGACATACATGGCTTCGATTGTTGGTCAAACGTCTATGGAGTAATGCCGCTTAAGCGATGCAGAAATGCATCAAACTAACGTCGAATACTACTCACATTGTTCCAAATTTTACATCATAAAAATCATGGGCTAAATGTTGGTTAAACATTGGTTAGATGTCCTGATGTTTCATAACATCGATGTAATGTCCAAAAAGAGACACCTCTTAACGTGGAACTAACATTGAGCAAACATAAAAATGTGTTTTCAACGTAAACCTAACATTGGTCAAGCGTCCAAAAAGATACATTCGCAACTTAGACTTAACGTTGATTGAACATCCAAAAAGACACGATTCCAATGTGGACCTAACATAGAATAGATGTACTAAAATCTACGTTGCCAACAGGGAACTAAGGTCCAACAAGCCAAGTCTACAATTGCCTTGAATAATACATTTATAAATGGATCAAAATTTGTAAAATTTTTGCACAATGTTTACCTAGTCTATGGTTAGTCTATGGTCAGTTGCAAGGGATCAATGGCCTGTAAGAAATGGGTTTCATTGCCTCAAAAGATGCCATTGGTTCAATCGCAGGTGTTGGGGGCTATGATTGATTCCTTTGATCAAGCATCAAAGCAATGAGGCATTTTTTTTATTTCTAAACAATACACATCTCTATAATATGATAAGACTTCTACCTATGAAATGTGGTTGCTCCCTTTTATTTCTAGACGTTTGAACTTAAATATGACTTATATTCTTATTTTTAGGCAAGGAATTATTAAATTATAGCAATGATTTTACAACATTATTATCACTTGTAGATAATAGAGAATCAATGATAATATTTCCTTTTTGCCTATGATTACGGATGAAAATAGGATGTAGAGCTTATGATTACTCTTGGTAGGTTGTCGAGCATTTAAAATCCTTTCACTATTATTCTCATGTCCATTAGGCATTATATGTATTTCTTTCTCTTCTCATATGTTTAAAATAGGGCTTATTCTCCATGAAAATCCAAAGGATCCTTAATAGCAACAATGCCTCCAATTTGGAATCCCAATAATTGCATTAGAGATGAGTGGGAACACGTTTGTGCCATGTTTATGCACTACGTCATCTCTAGCATGCAATACCTTTGCAAGAAGTGTCAATTGATTATCTAGGGTGGAATAGCCAAGATATACATGATAAGAATTATATCTAATCATTTAACCAAAACTAATTCAAAGGTTAAACTACAATGGGAAATAGATTTACTATCATGTAACCGAACTAGTTCTTGTAAACACTGTAAATCTGCTTTCGATTATTCACACACTAAAAGTTTTGGACAACCCGAATTATAATGAGGTAGATTGTATGTTAACAAGTCCCGAAGGTGAGCTCTTTCTTGCAAGTTACCATCAATCACATTTCATTCTCATCAAAACTTTCATTTAGGACCTTATTTTTAAAATTAACAGTTTATACACCATTTAAGTTCTTAATCAAATTCTTCTTTCACATCAAGTTCTGGGCTTTAACATTATCAAATAAGGTAAGAAATTTGTTTCTTTTAAAAACTTTGAGGGGTGTCACAATTGATAGATGTTGGAGCTAATGCCAATATGTTAGTGACTTATCTTGGTGTTGATAATGAGGGATTCTCCACTTGGATTGATTCTCCAAGTGCTTCTAGCAACTCTTATTATGTTTTGACCTTCACCTCATTACTCTTGTGCTATTAATATTTTTATGTAGTACGAACATACAAAACCAATTAACATTTTTTTAATCACATAATATATAACAAATATCTTGGTAGATTCAAATTGAAGATGACTTTGAGTCTTACCACATTTTACTAATTTGGTAAGTCCTTAGATGGAAAGGAGTTGTTCCATTCGGTAGGGTTTGTGCATACCTAGATATTTATCAATTGTATGCATGCATCAAGCCAATTCATATGAACTCCTTCTCCAACTTGATCTTTCTATTGGATTTCATCTAACAAGTTCACCTTTGCTATTCCACAACTTTGGTTTGGTATAAGGTATGATGTTTTCGCATTCAAATATTTTTTAACCCGAAAATTGTCAATTCTAAATAGAACCTAGTAATCCAACTAAACATTTCCCTACAAGAGAATTATGATCAAGGTCTTGATAGATAATGCAGTGAAGATCTTCAACCTATGTTACAATGCACTACAAAGGATTGGTGCCTTGCAAGAAATAGGTCTATGGTTAACTACATCATAGGAGGAGGAGTGTTATTCCCTAAATGTTGGCACTTTACCCCCTATATTGTGGTGCAATACATATTATTGATGTCGTCTTGGGTATATGAGTGGAATTGTTATTGGTATTATTATATTACCGATGTTGACCAGGGTCCATTAATTGTTATTGTACCCCTTTTGTCTCCTATATATAGGAAGGAGACCATTTCATTTTAGTCATAATTGTGTCTTGTCTTGTCTTGTGTATTCAACACATTGTGTAAGGAGACTTCCCCCTCAAAGCGACGTTATATTCATCTTCATTCTTATTTAAAAAGGCGTGGATTACTCTTTCTAGTTTTTGTGTGCTCTTTTTATGCTATTTATGGGAATTTGTTGCATAACATTTGGTATTAGATCCCAGACTCATCCAAAATGAGTCATATTGTCTTTTTCACTATACATTTTTCTCTACAAGGTTTCAGATAGCGAGACTAAAACCCATATAGAAAAAAGGCCTACTTATATGTGGTACAATTCTCAGATATTGAGTAATTACAAGTTTGGATATATTTGCAGTGGAAGATAGGGTTTTTGACTAGTCCAAAAACTAATCTAAAACAAGTGTGCTAGGAAAATGGGTCATATCTAGAGCATGCAAGGTCCAAATTGAGTGAGACCTATTGCTTCAGAAAGAAGACTATCTTTAGAAGAGAAACAAAAGTGGGTAACTAATGTTGGGACGTGACTTTGAAATTGTCTAAAAAAAAGGGAACCATAATGTGGTGGCAAATGCACTCTCTAGAAAATATGAGGATGTTGAGGCATTAATTTGTGCAATTTGTATTATACAACCTTATTGGGTAATAGTAGTAAGGGGGAATGGAAGAATGACTTATCTATGTGGAAATTCATTCAAAATATACAAAAGAATCCTAGTGTATCAAATACTTTTGTTTGGAAAAATGATTAACTATGGTATAAGGATTGCCTATATATATGTAAGAAATCCCAAATCAAACAAAATACCCTTTTAAAATACACACCTCTCCTATAGGTGGGGCACTCAAGATTTCTAGAAACATACCACAAGATCAATACTGATTTTTTTTGGGAAGGAATTAAATTTGATGTTCAAAGGTTCATGGCATAATGTTTGGTTTTCCAACAAAATAAGGTTGAAACAATTAAGACCATCGAACTTTTACAAGTACCTTGCCATGCTTGGCTGGAAAATGGATTTGATCACAGGTATACCCAATTCAAAAGGGAAGAATTTTATTATGGTGGTTGTTGATAGACTCATGAATTATACACACTTTTGTGCACTCTCTCACCCTTTTAATGCAACTATAGTTGCTACAACCTTTTTGGAAATAACTCAAAAGTTACATGGAAACCTGAAGATTATTATAAGTAATAGAGATCCATTTTCACTGAAGTTATTTTCTTGTTTGGGTACCTAATTGGCTCATAGTTCATCTTATCATCCCCAATTCGACAGGAGAATTGACATAGTGAACAAATGTTTGGAAAGCTATATTCTCTGCTTTGCATATAATAAACAAACACGATGGGTGAAATGATTATCTTTGGCAGAATGGTGGCACAATACTTCGTTCCATATATATCCCCAAATTAACATTATGATTATTTTTATTTCAACCAGTTTTATTACTTTATTGAATAAATGACCAGATCTAAAAATCTGCCAAATGTCCGGATGTAATAAACATTTATGGAAGGTTAACCTCAAGGAAGTAAAAAAGAGTCGAAAGGGATGCAGGATTTAGCTTGGAAGTCAAAGGAAGGTTAACCTCAAGGAAGTAAGAAAAGTGTGGAAAGGGAAAGGGATGCAGGATTTAGCTTGGGGTGATCAAAGTTAGTGAGGAAGAATTTATTTAGATCTAAGGTTGGGTGGAGCATGGTCGTTCCTGTATTATTCGGTGTTGCCAATTAAACGAGATTTTCAAATAGAGTTAAATTATTTACAGTTTGTATAAATTCGTAGCATATCAGTTGTAAATATTTTCTTACACTATACCAATTACAAGATGAACGCTAATCTCATCTCTCATCTCATATTTCTGGATATGTTACATGTTAAAATGAAAATTGTAGCAATGTGAATCCCCACATAATACTATCCCTTTTATTTCTCAATTTAGATCTGGAAAATACGTTGTTGAGGTTATGATTTTTGAAATACCAACCTACTTTCTCTGTACATAGAAGTTGTGAAATGTTATTAAAACCCTTTTATTTCTCAATTTAGATATGGAAAATACGTTGTTGAGGTTATGATTTTTTTTTGAAATACCAACCTACTTCCTCTGTACATAGAAGATTGTGAAATGTTATTAAACCCTTTTATTTCTTAAATTCGATCTATCGAAAATACTTTTCCAGGGTTAATATTATTTGAACGCAATCCTATTTGTTGTTAATAGGAGTTTTTAAGATTATATTAATATTAGATGAATGCATCTAAATTCACATGTGTAGAAGAATTAAAATTCCTATTAATGAATCGAAACTAGAAATGGGCAATATCTTCAAGCGTTAGTTGCTGAAGAGAGTAATTAATACGAGTAAAAAATTACTTGGTTATTCATAATGTAAGTATTAAGAACGATTAAACCAACAATCATCAAATAAGGAACTATGCTCTCAGGGATAGTGTTGACTGGCTTAGATAGCATTAAAGTAAACAAACGAAAATTGCTTACCTATAGTCGAAGAAGAATAACTGATAAAATATTTACCCTTTATGAGTCCTTCAGAGAGGACTCTGTCCTTCTTTCCCAACGAATGGAAATATAGGGTTCAAACAACATTCTCCATGAATATTCAATCATCGGCAAAGGAGAGAACTAAGACTAGGATAAACTATTGCTTACCGTATGTTCCCAAAAGAGGCAACATCTAACCAAAACTGGAGATATGGGTACCTGTCACCAGGATTGAAACCAGTTAGTATTTTAAAAAAAAATTGTAAATATTTAAATGAATGGAAAAAATATACAGTGCGTTGCTTACCTAGCGGAGAATGCTGGAATCATGGAAAAACCCTGCCAGTCGATACGATCAGGTGAACCTCAAAAACCCCATAATCGCGCTGCATTTTAGGTTTCCTGTACATTTTAACTTGAAATCCATAAGTCCTTTCTCACTCTACTGAGTTCAGTGTTCCAGGGGGCTTCTTTCCTTCAAAACAAAAATGCGAGCACTAGCCTAATAGACTTACTTCGCTAGCCAAGCTCATGCATCTCCAGAAAACCCTTGTGAAGCAGAGCCGTCAGCCTGAGCAACGACTGCACAAAACAAATAAGAACCTTTGTGATTTCTACCTGACCATTTGCACCAGGGCTTACCTGACGCCTTCTGGTAATAGTTTACTCAGTTACCTTTGCGTGAGACCAAGAATAACTGATTTCAACACCTACTTTCACACCAACTGCGCTCTAGAATTCATCCATCCGTAAATTTATCCAATGAAAACTCTTATTGTTTAAGTGCAAGTTTAAAATATAAAAATTGCAAATGTATAATTTTAGTCAACTCCATAAAAATAACTGGAAAGATCTAAAACTTGAAGGTTTTACCAACTTCCTTGTAACAATTAATCAATTCCTTTGTTTGTTATATGGAACCTGATCCAGGTTTAAACCTTGGATTCTTTATCCTTCATGATCACGGAGGTTAAAGTTTTAAATTAGCATACATAGAGAACATTGGCGTTATCAAATCCATAACAATTGAATTTCAAATTACAAGTTTTTAGAACACAATTTCAGATTAGGTTTAGATCGGTTCAGTCTGTAGATTCAATTTGATTTGGTAAATTAGTATTCTTCATTATTGCATTATATACGAGTGTAATAATAGTTTGTTGTACAATTGATCTACAATGAAAATGTAAAAAAAAAAAACAGAATCTACTGTTTTTGGTCTCACTGTCACAGAAAGATAACAAAGTAATCTATTAGAGAACGAAGTCAAGTGGTTACTCCCCTTGTATTGCTACTTCATGTTTTAGATTGACACCTAACCCTGTTTTCGTGGACCTATTTACAGAGCGTGCTCCGAGTAGGATATGATGGGATAGTAGTGTTATCACTCTCCCTAATATTTGGTGGAAAATAGCAAGGTCCACGTGACCATGTTTAACCTTTCATAGTAATTAAAATCAAACTATATAATATGCGACCCTGCCCAGAAATCAAAATCCAACAATATGTGTGCGCTTGTAGAGGGTTTGTACTTGGGTTAGAAACAAGCTATTAGAGAGATCACTTACCTTAATTGGTGGATGGGATGATTGGTGGCCAAAATGACAAGATCCTCTTCCCGACGAAAACAAAACCATTATATCAGCATAAGCTAAGCAATAAATAATCCATGGTTAGGACTTTCTTTGGGCTTCCCTTACTGTGATAATGAACTTGAAGAGCTAGTTTCGTTTATCGGACCCACTAAAAGTCTTGATTGTTAAATAACTAAAACAAAAGAGATTTTTTTTTTCGTTTATTTTGAGCATGTTTCAGTGTGCTACATTATTTGAGTAAAGTGTTTGGAGTGTTACATTATGGTATCAGAGCAATATGGTTTCAACATTGTTTCCTCATGGGAACACCCCACTTAGCCTGTTGCACTCTGAGTTTGTTCTAACAAATAATTTTTTTTGTTTCTCCTGTATATGTTTAATTAAACCAGGGTGAGCTATGGCTACTCGGAACGAAGAATACAACAACCTAGAAGTGAATAACAACGCATATACTACTTCGCCATCGGAAGGAAGTAACTCAGAATCCATCCAAGTGTTGGAAACTATGATACATCTAATTGTCAAAATACAGGGTTTCAAAGAAGAGAATGAACGACTAAAGAAAGCTCAAGAGAAACAACAAGAGATTAATGACATATTACTTTGCAACTTACATGAAAAGAACAAGGAAAGAGATCAAAGAATGAAAGAGAAGGTTGATGGGGTTACTGTAGAAAGGTCTGGAAAGAAAGGCAATTCCTCCAATAATACTCAAAAATCTGAGAATCAAGCAACCACAAATGGAAAGAGAAAGGTCGATCACTTGGAAGGAGAATTCAAAACAAATAAGGCAACCATTTTCGATGGGGAATCGAAAACGAGAGGGAGGCTAAAGCTTGGTTATTGGAGATTAAAAAATATTTCAAAATTTATAAATACTCCAGTAACAAGAAAGTACAAATGGTGGTTTGGTGGTTTACAATTTGCAGGGTAAGGCCAACATCTGGTGGCAAGACCTAAAGATCGCAAAGGGACTGAAAGAGAAGAATATGGAATGGTCAGAATGTAAGAAGCTCTTTAAGAAACAATATCTATCTCAGAATTATTACGAAAGAAAAACCAAGGAGTTCTATGAATTAAGGCTTGGAGAGTTGATCATGGAGGATCTAATTAATAAATTTGGGACCTCCTATGATTTGTACCCTACATCAAGAAAGATAAATTAAAAGTTCAATGATTCTTAAGTTGTCTACCACAATCCTACAAAGACCACATCGAATTTGACAATCCAAAAACTCTTGATGAAGTACTTAGAAAAACAATACTTTTCTATGATCAATATAAGAAAAGGACCAACACAGTCGTAAGTATCACAAAGTAAGAAAATTCCTAATAGGGGATTGAGAGCTCTATGTTCTCTGAATTAGGGTTTGCTCCTGCAGCCTAATGATCGCTCTGTAAACTAGCTCCACCCATATCCAACTCCTTCTCGCTGGGTACATCCTGTCAGCCCCTTAGATTCGCCCTATGGTCACCTGCGCCGGGGGGGGGGGCGACGCAATCTCCCTCCCAACTATTGTCAGATTTTGCCTGCCCCATGTAGCTTTAGGACGATTTCCCATCTCCTGACGACCCTTTGCCCACTGATACCCTGTCAACCGACAATGTCTTTCAGACTGCAGCTCTGTCGACTCAGCCTACGAATATGGAAAAACCCAGAACCAACACTTGCATTTCCAATTCTGTAGCACAACCTAGAATCAACCTCCCTCCCTCCATAATCAATGCTAGAATTGAATATATGAAGAAATACGCGCTTATTGGGAAATTGATTGGGATCTGGACAACTGAAAAGGCTCTGCTCAACTAGATTGCGGTTAAATGGAGGCCAAAATCACATTTCGATCTGTAGCTCGGCTCCAAAGGATTTTTCACCATCATTTTCTCACTGCTCGAGGACAGAGACCGTGTGCTCGAAGGAGGGCCATATTTATTCAACTCGACGGGTCTCTTCCTTAGAAACTGGATTGAACGCTTCAACCCTCACATGAAAAATGTTTCTTGGGGACCAGTATGGGTCCGGCTATACTCTATACCTCAAGATTACTGGGACGAAGAAACCCTAAGAGATATCGACAATGCCCTAGGGGATTTCGTCAAAGTTGCATACCAAACCAAACAACAAAGGTATACCTCTTATGCTTGCATCTGTGTTTACATGCATATCGCCAAAATCTTTCCAAATTCCATCACACTGGGTCATGAAGAAATAGAATGGATACAAACACTAGATTATGAGCATGTGCCCTTCCGATGCAGGAAATGTCATGAGCATGGTCATATGTACAAAGACTTCCCAAAAAATAAGGCATCCATGGCTAACAAACAAAATCCCCCCACTGATGAAGAAGGCTTCAAGAAAGTCACCAACAGAAGGAAACAACGTAGAAATAACCCCATAATCAGCAAAACCTCGAATCCCTCCACCAGTAACAACTTTGGGATTCTAGGATCTCATCCTCATGATCCAGGAAAAGAGGATGAAGAGCCCCCTCCTTCATCGAAGCGCCTTCATCAAGAGCACCAAAAGGGAAAGAAAAAGGAAGATCCCAATCAATCAACTAAGAATTTCACAACCACGCAGCCCCAACCACCAAAAGGAACAATCCAGGAACAAGAAACGCCAACTCTCACTCAAGACGTAAATGTTCCAATGGATGAATGCATGGGTAATGTAGATCTAGGATATTTGGATCTTCTCGGACTGGACTAGACACCATAGGCACTAGGCTAGTTGAATAGGGGCAATACTCCCAGCTTACAAAATTCTTCCCCTCCAACTCCACTATTCCCCAATGAAAGTGATCTCCTGGAATGTAAGAGGAATCAACAACCCCAGTAAACATAGAATGATAAAGAAAAAGATTCAGCAAGAAAAACCCACCATCATAATGTTACAAGAAACCAAATCCAATAGTGTTACTCTGCACACCCTCATACTGAGACTTTGGCATGGTATCCAATGCATCTCTGTTGACTGCTTCGACGCCTCTGGGGAACTAACCATTGCCTGGAATCCTGAAGAAGTTGAGCTAGATAAATTTCTATCCTCCTGCTACTCAATCTCTTCCCACTTTCACCCTCTTGGCACCACACTCCATGGCAGTATCACCAATGTCTACGGGCCACAACTTCCAGCTCAGAAAAACTCCTTCTTGGATTTTCTCCACAAGCTAAGTCAAGACCAGCCCTATCACATTGACATTCTTGGAGGTGATTTTAACTTCATCACTTCTCTACAGGATAGACAAGGGGGGTGTCGTCTTCTTTCTCAGGAAGATAAACTAATCAAATATTTCATTGACAATAACTGATTGATCGATCTAAATACCAACAATGGAATTCATACCTGGAACAACCGCAGAGGAGGCACTGCTCAGATCGTGACTAAGCTTGACCGCTTCCTCATCACTGGACATCTCATGCTCATAAATGAATATCATACTACCTCCATCCTCCCTACTGCTGGCTGTGATCATTGACCTATTTGTCTCCATTGACAGTTGTAAGAATCATCCCAGGGAACGCCTTTTCGATTTGAGAAATTATGGCTCACTCATCTCGACTTCTCTGAGATGATCAAGGAATGGTGGTTGAACACTCATGTTACTGGCTCCTCCTGTATGTATAGAATGCATACCAAACTCAAACTCCTAAAGAAACACCTCAAGTACTAGAACAAGCACATCTTTGGAAACATCTTTACCAACAAAGCCCTCTTGGAGCAGGAAATGGACCACCTACAACAACATATTATTTCAAATGGCAGAACAGAGGAATCAGATAAGCAGGAACAACTTATTTATTCCAAGATAGAGAAGCAAACTAAGCAAGAAAAGATCCTATGGAAGCAGAAATCTAGAATCAAATGGATTTGGGAGGGAGAGTGCAACAATGCCTTCTTTCATCGTTCCACTATTCAGCATCGAATGCATAATCGCATTACTCACCTAAAAAACAATGAAGGAGAAATACTGGAAACCTATTGGAAAATAGAAACAGAGACTGTCTACTTCTATGAGAATCTCCTCGCTGAAGATGATCATGACTAGGATGCAGCTCAACAAGAGGTTGCCTCTCACATTCCCTCCTTAGTTACACCTGAGAGAAATGTCATGCTCATGGGGCCTACTACTCTATAGGAGGTGGAAATATCTATCAAACAAATGAAGGAGGAAAAAGCCCATGGACTAGATGGCTTTACTATCAATTTTTTTCACTCCTAATGGGATTTGCTCAAATACGAGGTATGGGATATTGTAGAAGAATCCCATCACAACCAAAAGATTCTACTGACTATCAATTCCACTTTCCTCATGCTCATCCCTAAAGAGCCCAAAGTCCATACTCCGAGTAAGTTCAGGCCAATATTTAAATGAATGGAAAAAATATACAGTACGTTGCTTACCTAGCGGAGAATGCTTGAATCATGGAAAAACCCTGCCATCGATACGATCCGGTGAACCTCAAAAACCCCATAATCGCGCTGCATTTTAGGTTTCCTGTACATTTTAACTTGAAATCCATTAGTCCTTTCTCACTCTGAGTGTAATAATAGTTTGTTGCTATAATGAAAATGTAAGATAACAGAGTAATCTCTTACCAGATGAAGTCAAGTAAGCCCGGGTGCAAATGGTCAAGTAAATAGCTTACTCCCCCTTGTATTGCTACTTCATGTTTTAGATTGACACAACCCTGTTTTCGTGGACCTATTTACAGAGCGTGCTACGAGTAGGATATGATGGGATAGTAGTGTTATCACTCTCCCTAATATTTGGTGGAAAATAGCAAGGTCCACGTGACCATGTTTAACCTTTCATAGTAATTAAAATCAAACTATATAAATATGCGACCCTTCCTAGAAATCAAAATCCAACAATGTGTTTGCGCGTGTATAGGGTTTTGTACTTGGGTTAGAAACAAGCTATTAGAGGGATCACTTACCTTAAATGGTGGATGGGATGATTGGTGGCCAAAATGATAAGAGCCTCTTCCCGACGAAAACAAAACCATTATATCAGCATAAGCTAAGCAATAAATAATCCATGGTTAGGACTTTCTTTGGGCTTCCCTTACTGTGATAATGAACTTGAAGAGCTAGTTTCGTTTATCGGACCCACTAAAAGTCTTGATTGTTAAATAACTAAAACAAAAGAGATTTTTTTTGGTCTATTTTGAGCATGTTTCAGTGTGCTACATTATTTGAGTAAAGTGTTTGGAGTGTTACATTATGGTATCAGAGCAATATGGTTTCAACATTGTTTTCTCATGGGAACACCCCACTTAGGCTGTTGCACTCTGAGTTTGTTCTAACAAATAATTTTTTTTGTTTCTCTTGTATATGTTTAATTAAACCAGGGTTGAGCTATGGCTACTCGGAACGAAGAATACAACAACCTAGAAGTGAATAACAACGCATATACTACTTCACCATCGGAAGGAAGTAACTCAGAATCCATCCAAGTGTTGGAAACTATGATACATCTAATTGTCAAAATACAGGGTTTCAAAGAAGAGAATGAACAACTAAAGAAAGCTCAAGAGAAACAACAAGAGATTAATGACATATTACTTTGCAACTTACATGAAAAGAACAAGGAAAGAGATCAAAGAATGAAAGAGAAGGTTGATGGGGTTACTGTAGAAAGGTCTGGAAAGAAAGGCAATTCCTCCAATAATACTCAAAAATCTGAGAATCAAGCAACCACAAATGGAAAGAGAAAGGTTGATCATTTAGAAGGAGAATTCAAAAAAAATAAGGCAACCATTTTCGATGGGGAATCGAAAACGAGAGGGAGGCTAAAGCTTGGTTATTGGAGATTAAAAAATATTTCCAAATTTATAAATACTCCAGTAACATGAAAGTACAAGTGGTGGTTTGGTGGTTTACAATTTGCAGGGTAAGGCCAACATATGGTGGCAAGACCTAAAGATCGCAAAGGGACTGAAAGAGAAGAATGTGGAATGGTCAGAATTTAAGAAGCTCTTTAAGAAACAATATCTATCTGAGAATTATTACGAAAGAAAAACCAAGGAGTTTTATGAATTAAGGCTTGGAGAGTTGATCATGGAGGATCTAATTAATAAATTTGGGACCTCCTATGATTTGTACCCTACATCAAGAAAGATAAATTAAAAGTTCAATGATTCTTAAGTTGTCTACCACAATCCTACAAAGACCACATCGAATTTGACAATCCAAAAACTCTTGATGAAGTACTTAGAAAAACAATACTTTTCTATGATCAATATAAGAAAAGGACCAACACAGTCGTAAGTATCACAAAGTAAGAAAATTCCTAATAGGGGATTGAGAGCTCTATGTTCTCTGAATTAAGGTTTGCTCCTGCAGCCTAATGATCGCTCTGTAAACTAGCTCCACCCATATCCAACTCCTTCTCGCCGGGTACATCCTGTCAGCCCCTTGGATTCGCCCTATGGTCACCTGCGTGGGGGGGGGACGCATTCTCCCTCCCAACTACTGTCAGATTTCGCCTGCCCCATGCTTCTTCAGGACGATTTCCCATCTCCTGATGACCCTTTTCCCACTGATACCTTGTCAACTGACAATGTCTTTCAGATTGTAGCTCTGTCGACTCAGCCTACGAATATGGAAAAACCCAGAACCAACACTTGCATTTCCAAATCTGTAGCACAACCTAGAATCAACCTCCCTCCCTCCATAATCAATGCCAGAATTGAATATATGAAGAAATACGCGCTTATTGGGAAATTTATTGGGATCTGGACAACTGAAAAAGCTCTGCTCAACTAGATTTCGGTTAAATGGAGGCCAAAATCACATTTCGATCTGTAGCTCGGCTCCAAAGGATTTTTCACCATCATTTTCTCACTGCTCGAGGACAGAGACCGTGTGCTCAAAGGAGGGCCATATTTCTTCAACTCGACGGGTCTCTTCCTTAGAAATTGGATTGAACGCTTCAACCCTCACACGAAAAACATTTCTTGGGCACCAGTATGGGTCCGGCTATACTCTATACCTCAAGATTACTGGGACGAAGAAACCCTAAGAGATATCGACAATGCCCTAGGGGATTTCGTCAAAGTTGCATACCAAACCAAACAACAAAGGTATACCTCTTATGCTTGCATCTGTGTTTACATGCATATCGCCAAAATCTTTCCAAATTCGATCACGCTGGTTCATGAAGAAATAGAATGGATACAAACACTAGATTATGAGCATGTGCCCTTCCGATGCAGGAAATGTCATGAGCATGGTCATATGTACAAAGACCCCAAAAAATAAGGCACCCATGGCTAACAAACAAAATCCCCCCACTGATGAAGAAGGCTTCAAGAAAGTCACCAACAGAAGAAAACAACGCAGAAATAACCCCATAATCAGCAAAACCTCGAATCCCTCCACTAGTAACAACGTTAGGATTCGAGGATCTCATCCTCATGATCCAGGAAAAGAGGATGAAGAGCCCCCCCCTTCATCGAAGCGCCTTCATCAAGAGCACCAAAAGGGAAAGAAAAAGGAAGATCCCAATCAATCAACTAAGAATGTCACAACCACGCAGCCCCAACCACCAAAAGGAACAATCTAGGAACAAGAAACGCCAACTCCCACTCAAGACGTAAATGTTCCAATGGATGAATGCATGGGTGATATAGATCTGGGAGATTTGGATCTTCTCGGACTGGACTAGCCACCATAGGCACTAGGCTAGTTGAATAGGGGCAATACTCCCAGCTTACAAAATTCTTCCCCTCCAAATCCACTATTCCCCAATGAAATTGATCTCCTGGAATGTAAGAAGAATCAACAACCCCAGTAAACATAGAATGATAAAGAAAAAGATTCAGCAAGAAAAACCCACCATCATAATGTTACAAGAAACCAAATCCAATAGTGTTACTCTGCACACCCTCATACTGAGACTTTGGCGTGGTATCTAATGCATCTCTATTGACTCCTTCGATGCCTCTGGGGAACTAACCATCGCCTGGAATCCCGAAGAAGTTAAGCTAGATAAATTTCTATCCTCCCGCTACTTAATCTCTCTTCCCACTTTCACCCTCTTGGCACCACACTCCATGGCAGTATCACCAATGTCTACAGGCCACAACTTCTAGCTCAGAAAAACTCCTTCCTGGATTTTCTCCACAAGCTAAGTCAAGACCAGCCCTATCACATTGACATTCTTGGAGGTGATTTTAACTTCATCACTTATCTATAGGATAGACAAGGGGGGCGTCGTCTTCTTTCTCAGGAAGATAAACTAATCAAATATTTCATTGACAATAAATGATTGATTGATCTAAATACCAACAATGGAATTCATACCTGGAACAACCGCAGATTAGGCACTGCTCAGATTGCGACTAAGCTTGACCGATTCCTCATCACTGGACATCTCATGCTCATAAATGAAGATCATACTACCTCCATCCTCCCTACTGCTGGCTGTGATCATTGACCTATTTGTCTCCATTGACAGTTGTAAGAATCATCCCAGGGAACGCCTTTTCGATTTGAGAAATTATGGCTCACTCATCTCGACTTCTCTGAGATGATCAAGGAATGGTGGTTGAACACTCATGTTACTGGCTCCTCCTGTATGTATAGAATGCATACCAAACTCAAACTCCTAAAGAAACACCTCAAGCACTAGAACAAGCACATCTTTGGAAACATCTTTACCAACAAAGCCCTCTTGGAGCAGGAAATGGACCACCTACAACAACATATTATTTCAAATGGCAGAACAGAGGAAGCAGATAAGTAGGAACAACTTATTTATTCCAAGATAGAGGAGCAAACTAAGCAAGAAAAGATCCTATGGAAGCAAAAATCTAGAATCAAATGGCTTTGGGAGGGAGAGTGCAACACTGCCTTCTTTCATCGTTCCACTATTCAGCACCGAATGCATAATCGCATTACTCACCTAAAAAACAATGAAGGAGAAATACTGGAAACCTATCGGAAAATAGAAACAGAGACTGTCTGCTTCTATGAGAATCTCCTCATTGAAGATGATCATGACTAGGATGCAGCTCAACAAGAGGTTGCCTCTCACATTCCCTCCTTAGTTACACCTGAGCGAAATGTCATGCTCATGAGGCCTACTACTCTATAGGAGGTGGAAATATCTATCAAACAAATGAAGGAGGACAAAGCCCATGGACTAGATGTCTTTACTATCAATTTTTTTCACTCCTAATGGGATTTGCTCAAATACGAGGTATGGGAAATTTTAGAATAATCCCATCACAACCAAAAGATTCTATCGACTATCAATTCCACTTTCCTCATGCTCATCCCTAAAGAGCCCAAAGTCTATACTTCGAGTAAGTTTAGGCCAATTGCTCTTTGCAATGTTCTCTAAAGGACTATCACCAAAGTCATTGCTAATCACCTCAAACCCCTCCTCCCCTCTCTCATCTCCTCAGAACAATCTGAATACATTGAAAAACACTAAATCCTAGATGGCATCATTCTGGCCCATGAATTCATTCACTCCCTTAAGCTTTCCAAAAAGTCGGGCATGCTTCTCAAGCTTGATCTCTCCAAAGCTTTTGCCAAACTGAACTGGACCTTAATTGAAAAAACCGTACTTGCCTTTGGATTCGATCACTCCTGGACAAGATGGATTCTCAGTCTCATCACTACTACCTTCTTTTCTATTCTTATTAATGGTGTCCTCTCCAAACCATTCAACCCCTCCCGAGGCATAAGTCAAGGAGACCCTCTCTCCCCCTTCATTTTCATTCTCATGACAGAAGGATTGGGGTGCATGCTTAACCATGCCAAGGCTCAAGGAACTCTAAAAGGTCTCTCCCTCCACAAGCACACCCCTCTCACTCATCAACAGTTTGTGGATGACAACCTGCTAATGGACCACCCCTCGGTTCAGGAAGCCAACACCCTTAATACCATCCTCGTCACCTTCTTCAAATCCTCTGGCATGATCATCAACCTTGAGAAATTTGAGATCTTATTCTTCAACACTCTGCTTGCCACTCATAGGAACATCTCTAGAATTCTAGGATTCAAGGCGGCTAAACTTCCTTCCAATAATCTTGGTGACCCCTTCACTGACTCTGCCCTCAAGCATTCTTCATGGAAGGAACTTCTCACCAAACTGGAGCTCCGTCTCTCTCAATGGACCCTATGCACACTTAACCTATCTGGTCGTCTTGTTCTCATTTAATCTGTTCTCCAAGCCATGCCTCTTTACCTTTTTTCCATTCTGGCAGCTCCCAAATGGGTCCTCAAAACCATCCACTTGCTCCATATAAATTTTATTTGGAAAGGGGACAAGCATGCACATCGTTGGGCCCTGGTTAAGTGGGACACTGTCTGTCGTACCAAAGCAGACGATGGTCTAGGCCTTCGAGATCCAGCACACAACAATGAAGTTCTTAGTGCCAAAATATGGTGGAACTGGATAAACAGAAACAGAAGTCAGTGGGCACAACTCTGGAACAAAAGGTACGTCACTGATTGGCTTACTTGGAACCTAATCAGGTACTCACATGACATTAAAGAATCTCTCATTTTGAATGCTGCCAACTCTCAAAGACCAATCATCCAACATCACAGTTTTTAGGAAATCCATGATGGATCTTTGGCTAACTTCTGGATTGTTTTCTTGGAACCAACTTCCACCACTTGGAACCACTTTCAATCTTCATAACTTGCATGAAAGTTTTCGGATTCCCTCTCACGAAAAAGTCCACATATTTTGGGTTGCAAATTCTCAACAGGATTTTTTGGGAATGGATCACTCAGGATAATTGGCATCCACAACATCAATAGGCCTATTCTGTCACATTATGGGAGGATATCCAATAGAGATTCATTCGATTCAAACATTGTGTAGCGACATTCTTCGATGGGGTTACAATCCCAGAGGTATGCACACCATCAAAGAGGCTCACCAACTCATCATCAGCTCACAAGAGCAGTCCGATCCTTTCTGGAAAAAAATCTGGGGTACTAAGATCTGGCCCAAAGTCAAAACCTTTCTCTGGATAGTTTTACACAGGTGTATTCTTACTTGGGATAACCTCCTCAGAAGGGGCTTTATCGGTCCCTCCCAATGCTCGCTCTGCAAGGAGCAAGGGGAAACTTTGGATCATCTTCTTGATCAATTCCCCTTCTCCAATCAGTTATGGGACAAGATATCCTTTATTAGCAAGATAATTGATCAGCGCTAGGGAAACATATGAGAAACAATAAAAAATTGGCATTCTCATCCCTACCAAAACCCTATTCTCAACAGAATCTGGAAGCTTATTTGTGGCTTCCTCATATGGAACATTTGGAAGGAACTCAATCTCAAGATATTTGAGAGCAAAGAAAATCCTGTGGAAAAAGTTTGGATTCAACGCCAGTAGAATCTCAAGGAGAGCACAATGTTCACCAGATGGCAGGATAAGGATATTCAAGCCAATCCCTTGGAAAAAGTGATCTCAAACAACCAGTTTACTCATTCTCCGGCTATCCTCATCACTTCCAATCCTCCCCCTCTTCACCCCTTCACTCCCTCCGCTTGGTCCAACCCACCCCGAGGGTTATATAAAATCAACTTCGATGGGGATTCAAAAGGTAACCCAAGAATGGGTGGACTTGGAGGAGTTTTTAGATCCGACACTAGTCATATCCTTCGTATTTTCTATGAAAAATTAGGGATGGAAAGCAACAACACAACCGAGCTGATGGGGCTTCTTCAGGGCATCAAAATAGACTTATCTCAGGGTTTCTTTCCACTTGTTTTGGAGGGAGACTCATAACTAATTTTGAACATGGCTTACTAAAATCCAAAATGGGTCAAGTAACACCAAGGTCTCCTCTTGTTGGAGACTGGATCATGAACTTCAAAAATTAGCAGTTCTCCTCTTGTTGAAGACTGGATCATGAACTTCAAAAATTAGCAGTTCTCCTCTCTCAGCCGACTTCCATCACTTTTCAACATGTCTGATGTGAATCCAACTCTATTGTAGAAAAAATAGCCAGCTGGGGAGTTCTCTCACCTTCCTTCCTCCAGCAAATCTCCCTTGCAGAGATCTCAAATTTCAACTTTAGGAATGAATGCATCCAAATCGCTGCTAAGTATTTCTCCCCGGATGTGGGTGACACGGAGCACCAAGGTACACACAGCAGGAATGATGGGACACCATAAGCCATGAGGAATCACAACCCACATGGTCTTGCTGACAGGGCTCTCCATGGCATCCACCCAACACCCTCTCAACATCATGATGGGACACCACTCCATCGTCACGTTGATGCAACACCTGCATATGCCTCCTCCTCCTTCTTAAATGGCGACGCTTCTAAATCCCCCCACCAAACGTGTCCTCTCTGCAATCAAGGCCTGGTACGATGAGGTCAACACAATGATGGTCAGCAATAAATGGTATGTGGTTTCGTGCTGGGGGGTTAAGTTCACCAGCTTCCAACCTTCTCCTCCACTGTTCACCTCTGCTCCTCTCTGCCAACCTCCTGTAAGCTACCTCCCAATGCTATCTCATGCAACTTCACCACCTCCAGCTCTCTAGCACTCTATTTGTATTATGTCACCCCGACAATGAGGTACACCTAGGAAGGGACATGCACATAGGGGCGCTAATAGTCCAAGGGCCACGCCCTTCAACGCCCATACCAGCTTTGATGACTTCGACATTTAAGTTTTGACTCCTCTTTGCACCATGATTGATGATTGGGAGGATGAGCTCACTAGTTCTCTCTTAGCAACCAATCGCACCATTGAACGATGCAGGATTTACTGAGTGATCAAGGACCTGCTAACTCGCCTAATTATCTACTTTCTCAACCTCCAAGCTGCTGCTCCCACTTCAGAACCTAACCCCACTGGTTCTGGTCTCCCCAGTCCAAGTATCCCTGGTCCTTCTACTCCCCTTGGTCCTTCCGTCCCCACCCCCTCCTCTGCCATTATTATTCTTGTCCCTTCTCCTTCACTGGATCCTTTGGATGTCACCCCCTTGCCCCCCCCACCTGAGAGACATTTCACCACTTATGCAGGAAAAATTCCTCCCAGTGCCGCTATCCCCAGGAAGATCGAGCCCCTACTGGTCAAGCACGCCAGTTCCAGCACTAAGGATGGCTCGAGCAGCAGCACAAACTCCAGCAATGAGGACAACTTCAATGACGATGCAGATGACACCAATGGAAAGGATGCATAACCGGGTTTCGGTTCTGGGACTCCCATAATCGAGGAACCCTTCATCAAATTTTAAACCAGGTTTTATGTTTCAACTTCTCCACTTTTTGACATATCTCTTGGGATAGTGGTCTCCCATGGTTAGGCTTCTCAATTTCAGCTTGATGTTTTTTTGTAAAAATATTAAACTCTCTACTGTATGGATCTGTTTTCCCTTTAAAAGGGAGGATCACTTTGATTGATCTAGTCTGCCTTTCCCTCATGGGAAGATTGGTTCTTTTTCTCTGTTTTTGCTTATCTACAAGTCGGATACACTGCTATGTACTTTTATCTGTAACACTATTTTCTCTCAATAGAATAGATTCTGAACTTACAAAAAAAATGCAAAGGATCAACACACCTAAAGCATGGAGGGACAAAAAACAATAAATACTTAATTAACAGAAAAAGGGCTATCATCCGCCTTCGTTTATGAATCTACCAAATAATCCACAAAGAAATAATTATGTCAGAAATGGGTAGCATATACAACATGGCAATAAATTAGTGAATCTTGGACCAAAAGGAGCTGCCGAATCTACCAAGGAACCTCTAAAGTGTTGGGAGTTTGGGGAACCCCATTTATGACGCACTTGTCCACATCTCAATGAGACAAACAAAAATATTCATAATATTCAAGAAGCCTCGAAAGGGAGAGAAGCTGAGAGGAGTATACATAGAATCATATGCATCCTTGGAGGATAGATAAGAAGACCACTGATATGTTATTGTGGAAATTGAAGGTATGATTGTCGAGTAAAAACTTTATGTATTAATTGATCCAGGGGCTAGCTTGAGTTATATTACTGCTAAAATTATGGAGGTGTGCCAACTAACAAAGGTAAAACACATAAGACCTTGGTTAGTCTAATTGGCCACATGAACTAAAAGAAGGGTAACTTATTGTATTGCTGATAGTGAATTTAAAATACAGGATCATAAGACTATAATCAATTTAAATATTCCCCCCTTAGGATTCTATGACATGATAATTGGTATGGAATGGTTAGATAAGTATAAAGTGGTGTTGAACTGCTTCGACAATACTTTTACATATTCAACTGAGGATAAAATTGTTAGAACGATGAAAGGGATATCTAAACCTATCTATGTGAGACAAATCTCTGTAATGTAGCTAAAACTATGCATGGGGAAGGGTTGCAAATTATATGTAGTTCGGGTCACATACTTACTTAACAAAAAATATAAAACCAGCTTAAGAGATTACCTAGTCCTAAGTGATTTTCTAGATGTATTTCCAAAGGAAATACCTAGACTACCTCCTCAATGGGAAATATATTTTTCCATTGAGATTATACCAGGGTCTGCACCTGTATCCAAGATACCAGACTGAATGATCATCCCCAAACTAACTAAATAAAAAATTCAGGTTCAAGAACTGTTAAACAAGGGATATCTCAAACCCAATGTGTCACCTTGAGGAGCACCAGTTTTATTCATCAAGAAGTTGAAGATGGGACCTTGCATTGACTATAGACAATTAAACAAAGTAACTATTAAAATTAAATATATGTTACCTTGTATAAATGATTTGTTCAATCAAGAAGGTGGAGCCAAAGTGTTTTCAAAGTTATATTTGTGATATGGCTACCACCAAATCAAAATGAAAGAGGAAGACATTAATAAAACCGCTTTCAAAATGCGTTATGAACACTACGAATTTGTGGTAATCCCATTTAGTTTAACTAATGCTCCTGCCACTTTTATGTGTCTTATGAATAACATCTTTAACAAGTATTTGGATCAATTTGTGTTAATATTTATTGACGACATCTTTATTTATTCAAGGACAAAAGAAGAAAACGAACAATATTTGAAAATAGTATTTCAAAATCTAAGGGAACATCAACTTTATGCTATGTTTGAAAAGTATAAGTTCTTTAAAAACAAGATACAATAACTTTGTCACGTAATCTCAGAAGAAGGGATTGCGGTAGACCTTGATAAGATAAAAGTTATTTTAGAATGGTCGATACCTAAGGATGTAGTAGATATCTGTCCCTTCATGGGATTCACCAGCTATTATCGATGATTTATTGAAGGCTTCTCTAAAATAGCTTATCCAATTACTTCGTTGTAAAAGAAAGGAATACAATTCTTATGGTCTCCAAAATGCTAAGAAATATTTGAGAATTTGAAGAGGATGCTAACAACAACATCCATACTTAAGGTAGATGACCCTTATAAAGAGTATACAGTATGCACCAATGTAAGTAAAAAAGGTTTGGGAGGAGTATTATCCCAGGAAGGACATGTAGCGTGCTACGAATAACAAAAACTAAAAGAACATGAACAAAATTATGTAGTCCAAAACCTAGAACTAGAATCGGTAGTACATTCCCTAAAAATGTGGTGCCATTATTTGTTAGGGAATAATTTCTTATTGTTGATAGACAATACTTGTGTAAATAACGTATTCACTCAACACGGACTTAACGCTCGTCAAGCGAGTTGGATGACCTTTTTGAGTGAATTTGATTTTGAGGTAAGACACATATAGGGAAAGGAAAATAAAGTGGCTGATGCACTCAGCCAAATAACTCATGAAATTTATGAAATAACTATAATTCAACCAAAAAGTGACCTCAAAAACAGAATAAAAACAACAAGCATCAACGATGCTGAATATGTAAATCTATTAAACATATTACTAAAAGATGAAGTAAATTTAAATGGAATAGAATTCAAGGTGGACTAGGAGGGTCTGATATGGTTTAAAAACATATTGTACATACCGAATATCACATAAATAAAGCTTCTAATTTTAAATTAAATGCATAAACAACCTTATGTCGGCCATTTTGGTTATCAAAAAATGATAACAACCCTATGAAAACAATTTTATTGGACAAGTTTAAAAATAGATTTGGTTAATTATCTATCTAAATGTTTGGAATGTCAACAGGTGAATGTTGAACACCAACACCCAACAAGTTTGTTACAACCTCTACCAATTCCTAAATGGAAATGGGAGATCATATCTTTAGACTTCATCATAGGTTTTCCAAAAATGAAAAAACAACATGATTATATTATGGTTGTAGTAGATAAACAAAGAAAATATGCACATTTTATCCCTGTAAAGTCAACTTACAAAGTTGTAAATATTGCAAAGATATTTTTGAGGGAAATATTCAGACTGCACGAAGTACAGAAAATGGTGATGTCAGACCAAGGTGTTAAATTCACGTCAAATTTTTGGAAATCCTTGTTTGTAGGATTAGAGACCAAAATAAATTTCAGCACTAGTTATCACCCACAAACATATGGGAAGATAAAGCACACCAATGAAATCCTTGAAGATATGTTAAGGATGTATGTCATGGAAAAGCCCACTAAGTGGGAATATTATTTGCACCTCGTGGAATTTGCATACAATAACGAGTACCAATCCTCATTAAATACGATCCCATTCAATATTTTATATGGTAAAAAATGTACTACCCCAATTAGATGGGATATCCTAGTAGAACACCATATGGTAGGTTTAGAACTACTACATTACATGGAACAAATTGTCCTCAGTGTGCAGAAGAACTTAAAGGTGGCAACAAATCACCAAAAAAGCTACACTGATTTAAAAAGGAAGCATAGGGAATTTGTTGTTGGAGACCATGCATATCTTCGAGTTAATCCCTAAAAGAGTTCACTTAAATTGGGAAACTGTACTAAGTTAGCAAACTCTATGAATACTTGAAGAATAGAACTCTCCCCAGAAGGTATAATTGGGATATGACTATCAATATCCCATCAAAGGTATTGGTGAATAAAGCTATAAGCTTGACCCTGGAACTTCCATGAAGATGAAGGAAGTACTGTATGTACTAGGTTTGAAAAAGAACATAATTTCCATCTCTGTTCTAGACAAGAAAGGATATAGAGTCACAACAGGATTTGAGCCCAAAATCCGATGGATGCCATGTCTGAACTTCGACAGACACGTGTTTGTTATTCGACAACAACATTTTTTTTGTCGTCTGTGGGACTTCGTCAGATATTCGACTATCTTTCAAACCCTGTCGACATTTCGACAGAGTATCAAGCTAATTATAGGAATCCTTTCATCACTAATTCATAGAATTTTCGACGACTGCTGTCGTTGGTTATCCGACTCATGTCTGAACCCCATTGGAATGTCGACAGAGGACCATCATATGTCGGGGAAGTCTTTGTATCCATGTAGTGTCAAATTTCCGGCTTTTTATGGTCGAATTTTTGACTTTTCAGGGTCTACTTTCAGAGTTTTAAGGGTCGAATTTTTGACTTCTTAGTGTCAACTCTTTGACTTTTTAGTGTTGAATTTATGATTGCTTAGTTCGTCGGAGGCATGGAAACTTCATCGGAATGTGTGTCGAATTTTCGAATGCTTAGTTCGTTGGAGCCATGAAAACTTTGTCGAAATGTGTGTTGAATTTTTGACTTCTTAGTTCGTCGGAGGCATGGAAATTTCGTCGGAATGTAGCTACCATGAGTCGGATATCCGACGGGTTCTAAACATCGGAGCTTCAGTAGTGTCGCCGACTTGGCATGATATCTGATGACTACTGCCACTAATTTTTTGTCGAATAACCGACGAGAAACTGTATATTAATAAAAAAATCATTGATATCATAATATATAAAGGGATATATTATCCAAAAATCATTTGTCATAATATTATCCAAAAAATATATTTAAAGGGATATATACAGGATTATACTATGCAACTTCTAACATTTGATATATTTAGCAAAAGTGGCAAATATATCTTGACAAATGAAAAATAAATCTTATTCAATAAAAAAATCCCACCTTCACAGAAGCAGATTCACCCAAAGTATACACCTCTTCATCAACTTGAGCTTGCAAATAATTAGCTTTTAGAGCCGAAAGCATTTTCTCCTAATAATTACTGTATCATAGAAATTGATATACCGATAGCTTATTAACATGGATATATTACTTGTGGCACAATAGAAATTGCATGTTTGGAAGAGTAGATAAGGCATCACATGGATACAAATAACTCTGTCATTGCATAAATCTAGAAGTAGCATACCCCAAAAGTGTATCTAATGCTACATTGTACTTGAAAATTACACTAAGTTCAGACATAAAATATTTTTTACTAAGGCTTTTGATGAAGGGTATCCATGTACTTGAATTTAAGGAAACAAATGTAAAATACAAATGATAGATAAAGATAAATTGTCAAAAAATGACAAACAATTGACTAAATAAGTTGAGCATTTGATTTGAGATGAGGTCAAGGGATAATAGCCTGGAAGTTGAAAGAGAAAATTAATAACATACTAAAAACAACTGAAGTTTAACAACTACATGAAAATACCCAACCATTTTTGCAGCCAGTCTCAGTGTATCTAGATAGCAAGCATTTGTGGTAATAATCCGATAGATGAATAAAATAAAGATATGTATCTGATGCAATAATACCTCACCTAAGAGTATAGTTTGCTGCACAAGGTGAAAATCCATGCTCATTATGGAATATCCCTGGTTTAAAGTCTGAGCTATAGTATTCGGAAGGTCATCTTGTGAATACAGGCATTGAAGATAATTTTCCCCATGATAGCTAACATGCAACACATTTATTAATTAGTTTACCATGGATGTTGAAAACAATACAACCAAGCACTCATATTTGAATACAAGTTACTTCTCATCATATTAAATTAATTCTTCTGAGCCAAAAAATTAACCAATAAAACATGGGATAACAAAAATCCAACCTCCAAGAATGAAGAATAAGAGAGAAAAATAATGATTATTGAAATATCTCCTTGCCTGGCTGACCACTTGACCTTGGTCTTTTCAATAGATGTTCAGAATTTGCAGAATGATAATTTAATGGTGGGGTATTGACTGGAGGGGTCCTTGGACGCTTCACCAGAGCAGCTAAAAACATTTTTTACAAGAGTTTTTCTAAGTTTATATAGACAAGAATGAAATATGTGTGCATACTATTTAATAACTAAATATCAAAGCATTTGAAAACTCTGAGTAGAAAGAATAAAACACATAAATCACCATCCATATTAATATGTTATTGTTATAAAATCAAATAAATTAGATTGCATCCCGGTCAGAGGCAGGGACAAGTTACCTGTATTTTTTTTCTGAACTAAGCCCTACAAGGCCTGCGGAGAGAGCAGGATGAGTCATAGGGGTAGGATTAGCCATCCAACCTGCAAGGGCACTTGGAGGATTTGTAGATGATGGTTGGAATGGCTAGTTATTTCCATCCAAAAGAAGGCATCATAAATAATTCATGATCAAATAGAAACCAAAAAGGCCTAAAATAGGAGTTAACAAAACCTCATAATGAAAAAATGCAATGAATGTAAATCTAGTTTCAACTTTCACTTACTGTATGACGAGCTACATAAGGAGGGAAAGGAGTTGATTTGGAAAATGTTCCCATAAAATTGTTTGTAGGCTATGGAGGGTGTGCTCCATTTTGTTGTCCACAATTGTGATCAACAAAGAGGGTTTTTATATCAGGGTTAGGCCTTGGATTTTTGTAGAGTTGATGCTTCGAATTCAGACTGCAAAATATAACAAAATCACACATTAGAAAAATTGAGTTGTAACAATTACACAACACCCTTGGAACCAAAGAAGCTACAAGAAGCATAATCAATTGATTAAACATGTCAGTAAAGTTAATGCATGAAAGTTCATTCTTTGAATCCAAATAAAATAAGCAGTTAAAAACTAGTAAATAATGACTCAACATCTTGGCATCTTCAAACTAAACATGCTTAGAACTTAGATTCCCGGATCTTTAGAGTCTAGAAAAATCTTTGATTGATAAGTGTTTGCAATTGAGATGCTTTAAGGGAAGGAAACTTTAATTTTTCTCGGAACAGAGGATTAGCTTCTATAATATTTTTGAGTTCCATCAACATGAAAACTAAACTGTCCGAAAATGACAAATGTCATTCTCCCAAATAAATCCAAATATAAAATATTTTGAAACTCATAATTAAAAAGCGAGCTTTCAGAACTCTGCGCTACATAAATCATTCAATCCCATACGATTTTCTCCTGAGTGAGTTGCTGGAAACATGATTAAAAGGAATTCCCTTCGCGCAGGGTTGAGGACGAGCTGGTAACTCTATGAGTCCAAGTTTTGAATCTCCCCGTATCTTTCTTTTTCCCTTTAACATTTAGTTTTCCCGTGTGAATTTACAGTTGGGAGGTCTCTAATGCCTGGCTAATTTTAATGAGCGAATTATATTGGTATTTTCATATGTGGTTGTCCAAAATTGAGTCTTAGGGTTCCTCTAATATGTCGCTCATAAAATCTGTTCATGGTTAACGCTTGTTTAATATTTCAACTAAATATAAATGCACAATTTATCTTTGATGCCTATGCTATAACAACATATTGTAGTTCTTACATCACAAAATAATATCGCACAATGGCATCTTCTCTTAAGAAAATAAGGGAACACTGTTTACTAAACAATGACGGGAAAATTGCAACAATTCAAAAAAATGGAAATTCACTTATGAACATGTAACATATGTCTAGATGACAAGTTGTTCTCCTTGTTATTTCTTTTCCATTGTACTCAATTTCTATAAAACCAATATTTATTAACACTACACCAGTTGACAAAATAACACATGTGCTAAAGAACTCGAATTTGTTCCGACAAAAACCAAACAATTCATAACATATCATGTGTTCTTCATTTTTGACAAGTATATTGAAAGACCTATTAACCTTGAACATATGTTTTTAGTTGAGTATGCTTCTTATTACACATCTTCAACTTTTACTACCATGAAAAGAAAACGTGTTTCTGTTATACTCTATATTCAATATAATGAGCAAAAAGACCCAGATAACTTTTTAGGGAGAAAATGATGTTATCTATCCCTTATAGAGAAACTGTAATGTTGTGGAAAAAACAACTATGAAACATGGTTCAAAGCATATTTATCACAAAAACTATTAGTGGATCACATTGAAAAAATGTTATCGCTGAAACAACCTGGGGTGACATTGAAAAAGATTATAAACAATTGAATCTAGAAACGAACAACTATTTATTATCGAAACATTGGAACAAGAACAAAGTGACTTCCCCATAGTTGACAATATGGCATAAAAAATGATCTTATGCATAATATGCTTACTAGAAAACCTAGACCTAGCTCTGATAATTCCTTCAAGTCTACTAAACAACCTTACAGCATGAGAAAATAAGAGTATCATGACATTAGAGAAAAACGTAACAAAGATCAACAATCAGTAATAAAAGAAATCATAATGAGAAAGGAAAATGAGACAATCACTGCAATTCATTTGTTCTTGAATGGAAGTGCAGGAATAGGAAAAACATTCATTGCAAAATCAATTTACCATGGCTTAGTGTGCTTCTACAACAAATAACTTCATCGTTATCCCCTAAAAATAAACGTCATCATAGTTTCTTTCATTGGAAGAGTTGCACACGTTGCAAATGGCATAATTGTAAATTCAACTTTTCACTTTCCTTTGGGTCTTTCAAACATGCTTCCATTAATATTTGGGATATTAGATCTACTAAGTAAGGAATTTGAAGAACTTCGGTTGTTACTAGTATTTGAGGTATCACTAATGGTTCTCAAATGTTATGTAACATTGACAAAAGGCTACGAGAAATAATGCACACTTTGACCTCTCTTTGTGGAAATCTTGTTGTCATATTTTGTGGAGATGATTGTCAAGCCCAACCTGAAAGATATTCTTAGATATTTGAGAAATAAAGTTTCGATTCTAACATAATTTCCTACAAGTTTTAATCAAACAAGGACACTTTCCAAAATGAGCACATTATAATTATTGGTGACTTGAATTTTGCACATGTTGCAAAGCAGCAATGCACAAACGAAATTTTGCTCATTCATGAAAATTCATTACTTCAAATTGCATACAACAAAACCAACAACCTATGTTGTGTTGATGTATTTGTAACTTCGGAATGTATTGATCTATATATCTTATGTATTGTACCTCGATGTTTATTCCAGGAAGTGTCTTTAATGTATTTGAGTGATGTCATGCCTTGATGTTCCTATCGAGAGATTCGATAGTGTAAACAAGTCATGTCAAGTATTTGTGGGTAACCCTCCTATTGATCAAGGGTTAAAGTCCCCGTAGTTGTGGGGCCCTAGGGTTATTAGACTCTCCTAGAGAAGTCGGCCCTAGTGAGTTATTGTCAAGTCGGGAATTAGTATAAATAGAGAGTGAGCCTCTCTATTTATCACACATTCACTCACACTCAGTTGTAGCGCATAACTGAGAGAGAAGAAGTTGCTGGGACAAGAGAGAGAGAGACTACTGCTGTCGGGAGATCATCTTACTGTTTTGGGTTTTTACTTTTGGTGCTGATTCTATCTCTGAGGAAGTTGCGGGGTTTTCTCCTTTATGGTTTCCCCGAGGAAAATCTTTGTGTCCCTTGTCTCTTATGTTTTGATTGCTGTGCTTGTTATTCTCTCAGTTAAAGATCCTAAGATAATGCTAGTTTGAATGATAAAAATATAACATGGTATCAGAGCTAACCTGAGAAGAAGACACTATGCAGCTGCGAAAACTAGGGCTTCCTACTTTTTGGATCTCTCTCCACAGATTTTCAGCAAAAGAAGGTTGGAATAACTCTCCTCTCCAGGGTGCATCTTTCTGTCGAAGCAGAATCCGAATTCTAGTATTTTCAATTTTTTGACCCGACACTACTGTCGAAAATTAGGGATTTCCACAGAAGTGTAATTTTTGAGTGAGCCCAGGCCTGGATTGATCTCCTCCTCAAAATTTAAGTTTAGAGATTAAGATCAAAGTTTTTGGTTGGATAGAACTCCGGGAAAGTCAAACTCTAATCTGCTCCTGAACCAGCTCTGTAGAAATTCAGCTCCAGATCCAGATCCGACATCTTAACCTGGTAATATATAAATATTTTGTATTTCCATTTGAGGTTCTCAGTTAAGATGTCTCATAATACCAAGCTTGATGAAAAGCTTGAGGGAGCTGATAACTTCCGAGCCTGGAAGTATAGGATCTCCCTGGTCCTGGAAGAAAATGAGTTGGACTCCTACATCAATGAGGAAGTTCCAGTTCCAGAGGGAGATGAGGCTAAGGCCTTACACAAGAAGAAATTGGTCATGGCTAAGAGGATTATTGCTGATTCAATCAAGGATCACCTCATACCACATGTGTCCTCCCTAAAGACACCTAAATCTATGTTTGATGCCCTGACCAAACTGTTTAAAGGAAAGAACATAAACCGGAAGATGACTTTGAGGAATCAGTTGAAGAATGTGAAGATCCAGAATGTGGAGACCATACAGTCATACTTCACAAGGGTCTCCCAGATCAAAGAAGAACTTGAAGTATTGGATGAAGAAGTGGAGAATGCAGAGATTGTAATGACCACCTTGAATGGTCTCCCTAGATCATGGGACTCCTTTATTCAAGGGATCTGTGCTAGAAAGAAGCTAGTCAAGTTAAGCAGACTATGGGAAGAATGTTCTCAAGAAGAAGCTCGAATAGCAGCTCGAGAAGAAAATACGGGAAGTGAATATCAAGCTCTCACAGTACACTCCAAGAAAACAAGTTCTCATCACCCCAAAGGTAAGCAATTCCATAGAAGTAACACTAGAAAATATTTGTCTAGAATCAGATGTTATACATGTGACGAGAAAGGACACTATGCTAGTGAATGTACTAGAAACAAAAATGTCTCTCACAAGAAGAAGGGAAACAAGAGAAGACATCATGCTCATGCTGCAGAGGATGATGAACCTTCCACAAAGAGAATCAGACAAGAAAGTGTTGATTCTTCAAGTGATGAATAATATGTCTTGATTTCTGCTCTCACAGGAAACATTACACATGGAAGCAATGATTGGCTTATAGACAGTGGGGCTTCCAAACATATGACAGGATTCAAAGAGTCCTTTGTGAAACTATTAGAACATGAATCACCCCACAAGGTGAAACTTGGAGATGACTACCAGTATCCAATAAAAGGTAGTGGGAATGCTCCTATAAGCTAGACTCTGGAAATTCTATGATGATGAAGGATGTATTGTTTGTACCAAGACTAAAGAAGAACCTCCTCTCCATATCTGCATTGGATGCAAAATGCATGAGGGTTGCATTTGTAGATGGCCAAGTTCTCATGTGGCCAAAGGGAAAGACTATTGATGATGCAGTAGTAATTGGGGAATAAGAGGGAGGTCTATACAAATTGAAGGGCCATCCAGAACAAGCCTTGATCCATGACACAATAGAGCCAAATGAACTTTGGCATAGAAGGCTTGTACATGTGCACTACAGAGCACTACCTCTTACAAGCAAAGTTATTGAAGTACTTCCAGAAATCCAGTCAAAACATGATGGTGTCTTCAAAGGATATGAGAAAGGAAAGAACACAAAGAAGACATTTCCAAGTAGCGAGAGCAAGGTAAAAGGAATCTTGGTAATCATTCACTCCGATGTATGCGGTCCTATGTCATCCAGTTCATTAAGAGGGTATGTATACTATGTTTCTTTTATTGGTGATTTTTCTAGGAAGACTTGGATATACTTCTTGAAGAACAAAGATGAAGTATTCAACAAGGTCAAGGAATTCAAAGCCTTGATCGAGAACCATACAGAAAAGAAGATCAAAACCTTTCGATCAGATAATGGTGGAGAATTCACATCAAATGAATTCAAATCATTATGCAAATATTCAGGGATTAAGAGGGAGTTAACTAATCCATATAATCCACAATAGAATGGGGTTGCTGAAAGGAAGAATAGAACGATCATGGAAGCCACAAGGGCCATGCTTCATGATCAAGATATTCCCATGCATCTATGGGCAGAAGCTGCCAGAACAGTGGTGTATGTACAGAACCGTACTCCACATAGAGTTCTAGAGAACAATACCCCTAAAGAAGTCTTCTTCGGTAAGAAACCAGAAGTCAGCCATCTCAGAATATTCGGTTGTCCAGTGTACATACATATTTCAAAAGAAAAGAGGACAAAGCTAGATCCTTCAGGAAGGAAGGGTATATTTGTGGGATACTCTGAAAGCTCGAAGTATTACAGAATATACTTCCTAGGATTCAAGAAGATCAACATTAGCAGGGACGTAACATTTGATGAAGACTCAGCTTAGAACAAATCCAGAAAGAGGCCTGCTGAAGAACCTGAAGAAATAGAAGCACCGAGAATTCTTGACACAACCATGAACAAAGAAATTCAAGAAGAATAATGAGAATTAGAAGAACCTCAAGAACCTGTAGATCCACCTCAGGAGAAGAATCCTCACAAGAGGAAACCTGCTTGGGTACGAGAAGCTATCCAAGGTGCAGAAAGATATGGGGCTCCAGAAGAAAATCACAGAGAAAGAAAAAGGACCAGGTCCTACTCCGGGTATGTAGCCTTATTATGTGACTTCATCGATAAATAACCTTCCAACTATGAATAAGCAACATAAAGGAAAGAATGGAAGGATTCTATGATCGAAGAGTATCAATCGATCATGAAGAATGATGTCTGGGATATTGTCCCAAGACTAGAAGGGAAGTCTGTTGTAACTTCCAAATGGATCAACAAGATCAAGCATGCTGCAGATGGTAGCATAGAAAAATATAAAGAAATATTTGTGGCTTGTGGCTTCTCCCAAAAAGAAGGAATAGATTATGAAGAAAGTTTTGCACCTGTAGCCAGATACACTTCCATCAGATTAGTACTTGCTCTGGCTGTAGTGATGAAATGGAAGATACACTAGATGGATGTCAAGAATGCTTTCTTGAATGGTGTAGTGGAAGAGGAAGTGTATGTGGAGCATCGACTTGGTTTTGAGACACATGACAGGGAGACTCATATGTGTAAATTGAATAAAGCCCTGTATAGTTTGAAACATGCACCTAGGACATGGTACGACAAAATTGACAACTTTCTATCTAGTTTGGGCTTTACCAAAAGTAAAGCAGATTCCAACCTTGAAGATGGTAACCCAGTGATACTTCTACTGTATGTAGATGATTTGTTTGTGATAGGTATGGATGGGTTTATTTCTGATACAAAGAGGAAGCTTGCTGCCGAGTTCGAAATGAAGGACTTGGGTATGATGCACTATTTTCTAGGCATGGAGGTGTGGCAGAATGCAGATGGAATTTCCATGAGATAAGGGAAGTATACGGTAGAGATCTTGAATAGGTTCAGGATGATGGATTGCAAGGCCATGACCAAACCTATGGCATCGAACTTGAAGCTATTGAGCGATGCTTCATCATAATTGGTTGATGCTATGATGTATCGTTAGATGATTGGGTCCTTGATGTACTTGATGTACTTGATGAATACGAGACCGGATATTTTCTTTGCTATGAACACCTTGAGCCAGTTCTTGACAGATCTGAGACATGTTCACTTGATTGCTGCAAAGCATATTCTAAGGTACTTGAGGGGTATAGTTGATTATGGGCTCAAGTATGAGGTGAATCAGAAGATTAACCTGGAGGGTTATGTTGATTCAGATTGGGCAGGCAGTGTCATCAATAGGAAGAGCACTTTAGGGTGCTACTTCAGTATGGGATCAGGTGTGATATCTTGGTTTAGTAGGAAACAGTCTTGCGTGTCACTGAGTACAGTTGAAGCAGAGTATGTTGCAGCTTGTTCAGCTAGTTGTGAGGCAGTATGGTTGAGGAAGATACTGTCTGATTTATTTGATCTCCAGCTAGATGCTACTTGTATATATTGTGACAACTAGAGTTTTGTGAAGTTGTTGGAGAACCCGGTGTTCCATGACAAGTCAAAGCATATCGAGATCAAGTATCACTATATCAAGGATATGGTGTAGAGAGGAGCAGTGAAGCTCTAGTATATTGCGATGGACGAACAAATAGCTGATGTGTTGACTAAGCCATTTCCCAAAGTGAAGTTTGAATACTTCAGGGAGAATCTTGGTGTTCTCCAGATCAAGGTTCCCTCCAAGGGGAAGTGATGAGTCCGTGAGCCATTCTAACATGGTGAGAGGATTGGTTCCTTTTGTGGTCAGATGAAAGGGCTGAGCCATTCTTTCATGGTGAGAGGATTGGTTCCTTCCATGTCAGATATGAGTGTTGAGCCATTCTAATGTGACTGTAGAATTGGTTCCTACATGATCAAATATAAGCGCTGAATGCCATTCTTTGAATGGAGGCACCTGGTCAGTTACCAAGAATACTTAGCCTAGAGCTGAGGGCCATTATGATATGAGCGTGGGATGTGTTCTCACATGATCAGATATAAGTGCAGGACCATTCTGATGTAATTGTGGGATGTGTTCCCACATGATCAGATATAAGTGCTGAAGGCCATTCTATGGGAGAATGGAGGCACCTGGTCAGTTACCAGGAATCCTCAGCCTGGGGCTGAGAGCCATTCTGATGTGACTGTGGGATTGGTTCCCACATGATCAGATATAAGTGCAGTGCCTTTCCACAGATGGTAGTAGGTGTGTCCTACCATGTTGATGGATGTGAGTGCCGATCCTTTACACAAATGATAGTAGGTGTGTCCTATCATACTGGTGGATGTGAGTGTTGTGCCTTTTCACAGATGGTAGTAGGTGTGTCCTACCATGCTGGTGATTATAAGTGCTGTGTCTTTCCACAGATGGTAGTAGGTGTGTCCTACCATGCTGGTGGATGTGAGTGCCGAGCCTTTCCATAGATGATAGTACGTGTGTCCTATCATGCTGGTGGATGTGAGTGCCGTGTCTTTCCACAGATGATAGTAGGTGTGTCCTATCATGCTGATGGATGTGAGTGCTATGCCTTTTCACAAATGATAGTAGGTGTGTCCTATCATGCTGGTGAATGTAAGTGCTGGGCCTTTCTGACATGGTTCTTGGATGTGTTCCTACCATGGTCAGATGTGAGTGCTGGGCATGCCTTTCTGACATGGTGTTGGATGTGTTCCTCTCATGGTCAGATGTAAGTGTTGGGCAAGCCATTCTGACTTAGTGTCAGATATAAGCATTGAAGAAGACCTACATGGAGGCTAGGCCTACAACCAGCATGAAAAAGGGCTGGCTCTGTAGAACTTCCTATGACGAGAAGAATCATGAGATAGCACCCATGATGATGATCCAACAGTGATGATCCAGATCGAGTGATGATCCAGATCCAGTGATGATGTTCCAATAATGATCCAGATCTAGTGATGATGTTCCAGTGATGATCCAGATTCGATGATGACGATGACTTGAAGATGAAGATAAATTGAAGATGAAGATGACTTGAAGATGAAGATGAATTGAAGATGAAGATGACGAGCACTCAATGATGATCCAGTTAATACAGAGAATAAGACCAGTGGGTGATTCCATGAAGATGGGTAACACTTTTTTGGCCAAATTTGGTGAAGAAAACCTGATTTTTTACTCATGTGCTAGATAGAAGCCCTCAAAACACATATATGCCATGTGAATTTTGACTTGCAGTAAAAAAACAAATTGTAGAATATTATGTTGGCTTCATAGTGATTTA
>LPNX010914960.1:191803-246908 GCA_001517045.1 Pseudotsuga menziesii | reverse complement strand
TTTCTAGTTTATTTTTAGTTTAATCGAACTGCTACTAAGGATTCCAGATTCCTTAGTAGGTGCTCATCAGCACAAGCTAGGGTGAAAACCCTAGCTACAGCCTGAAGTACTATCTAGAAGAGCCTTGAATGGGGACAAAAATGGTGGTAACTTGGATGAACTCAATGAAATTAGCATATTTTTAGATTTAATGCAGAAGAATGGGATGCATTTTGTTCAAAATGGCATGTCAAATGGGGAGTTCAGTCATTTTGGAGTCGGATCTTCTTTGTATCCTATGGAAACTATGCTTATCAATGATTCGGATAGGACACTTATTGAATTAGGAACTAGAGATGTTGAGACCAGCTATGGTGACATTTCCCCTATTGTTGTTGATAGAATGGTTGAAGATATGAGCGAACCAGTTGGTGCTTCTAACAGTAATTCTCTATTTCATTCAAGTGTAAATCAAATTACTTAAGAGCAAGTAAGTTTGAATAGGAAAGTGGCATACTTTAGCAACAAATATCTTGTGGGTTTGGGGGAGGTAGTGAATGTTTCAAGGTCTTTGAGATTTAAGTGTAAGAGTTCCATATCATGAACTACAATCCAATTTGTTAACCAAAGTTTTTCTCAAATATTTGTATGCAGGTTATGGATCAATAGACATTTATAATGGGCATTCATCAATAGAAGCTAGTACAAGTACTGACAAACACATTGCTAGTAGTTTTGGGCATACATTAGCATATGATTCACCACCATCCAGTTTTTCTTTAGATATTGGCCACATGTCAGAGAAACATGGAATGGGATGCCTAATTATACCAGGAGTACTATTGGTGTATAAGAGTCACATGGAGTGCAAAGGTTGGCTGAAAGACCACTGCCAATCAATACAAGCATGGTTGTATCTTAGAGGAGCATGCACAATGGGGTTTTCTTACTTACAGATCATGAGAACTTGTTGGATAGAAGTTTACCTCCTCAAGGTTTCAGAAGGCCAATTACTACAATGGAATCTTCTACAGAGTATTCTATTGAACTAATTGGAAGAGAAACTGATTTGGAATTAGGACTTCTAGATCCTAATAATGGCCGCATTGTTTTACGTGTAACCAATCGAGTTTCAATGCCTTTCAGTAGACACGTAGGTTGTTGTTTTCTATTTGTTTAGATTGATTTTCGTTCATTGATCACATAGAACTGCTTGGGAAAAAATTACTACATCACTCCCTTAGTTTTTTATCATTGTGAATGAGGATACCACAGGCTATAATACCCTCCAACTGATAAACCTCTTATTCTCAACATATATGATGAAACAAAATCGTCTTACATATTTCGACACAACTAAGGGTTTGGGATTTTGGTTCTGAAGTAAATGAGGTATCCATGTATGTATTTGTGTATATATTTACATATTTATTGATTCTCTAATTCCTCTATTCTTTTCCAAGTGCAGGTTGCTTGTCACTTATTTCGTTGGACCAAAGTAATGGCCTATGCAGATTATTATGAACGTTCTTTGAAAAAAGGTGTTCTCAACATCCAAAGATGTAATGATCCTGGGATCATGATTTATATGCTTCCACAAGAAGCTGGAAGTTATAAGGTTGTTACCTATCATGGTTGGGGTGCAAAATATGATTCATTCTAGTGTTGTTATGGTACAGGTAATATTTTGTAACTATAGTCAAGTGACTTATTGAATTTGTAAATGTTTTTTGTTGTAGTGCTCTCAAATTTATGTCTAGTTAGTGAGGTCTAGTAATCCAAACACCTACATTGATAATTAGAATTATTTGATAGTTATAATTAAGAATGGTTGTTGTAATTTAATGTAGTAAACTGAATTGTACCATTGCACTTAGTTGTACTTAAAATATACCATAGCACAATGGTTTTTTATTTCTCGTACACCAAATAACTGCATGAAAGATAATACATTAATGTGTTTTGAATCTCAATTGTTTTAAATTCTTAATTTGAATTTATTAGATTAGATTTTCCTATTCTACACATGGACTTGGTTATTGTTGTTAGCTATTGAACAATATAAATAATTTTCTTCATTATTTTTCTACTTTACAGTTCTTTGTTTTCTACTGAGATTTTTTTATTGGATTTTGCAAGAGTGAACTTAACTATGTGGACCGTTGAGTATGAAGAGCCTGTTGTTGAGGCTTTTTCATTGAGTATGAAGATTCTGCTGTTGAGGCTTTCAAGCTTTTAAGTATGGGTTAATTGAAGCTGCTGCAGGATTTAAGTATGGATTAGCAGCCAAGTACAAGTGGGATGGATTATCCATTGTAATATTTTGAAAAGTCATTGATGTACTACATGATTTTCATGTAAAGTTGTATGGAGATAGTTTTTTAGAAAACTCATATTTATTGTAATACTTGACATTTGATATATATAATATAATTTGTGCAGTTTAAAACTTATATGGTTGTACATTATATTATTTATAAGTGTTTCAATTAACTAATTAATGTGGCATTGGATGATTCACATGTATATTAGATGAGGATAAACATTGTATGATTCTTTTTTTTTTAATTTAGACATAATATCATACGAAAAATTTATATTGATTAATAGTGCACACCATTAAAACTACTAAAATATAACAAACACACATAAAACGACTAACAATGACTAAATTAGTGACCAATAAATCAGATTTATTAACACATATAATACAACTAAAAATGACTAAATTAGTGACCAAACGTCAAAATGACCAAAAATAGCATATAAACTGACCAAAATTTGGGAGAAACAATGAGAAATATGTGACCAAAAAAATGACCAAAATTTGCATATAACTGACCAAATGGCAATTTTGGTGGCTAATTTACGGTCATTGTTTACATGACCAAAATTGGTGATATTTAGCTTGGTCATTTATAGCTTGTAATGTGGTCATTAATTTGGTCATATATTTGGTCATTGATTCCAAATTAATGACCAAACATGCAAGCTATAAATGACCAAAATAAATGTGACCAATTTTGGTCGCGTAAACAATGACCGTAAATTGGACAACAGTGATCACCAAACCAAAAGTGGTCATTAATATGCGAATTTTGGTCATTTTTTTAGTCACTAATCCCTCATTTTCCACTAGTGATATTATCATTGTATGTTGTTGTACCCCCATTAGGGATGTGTGTTACCCCTTTACGGTATGTCTAAATTGTGTCTAGACCTTGAAGTACAACCTACATAGTAATTCGAGGCAATAATCCCCAGTGTAACATGATGTAATATGTAGTTGTAGTCTATTTGGGAGACGTGGCCCTATTTGAGAAGACATGTAGGCTCGGGTCTTATGTTTGGTCAGTGAATTGAAAGGGTATAAATAGGGAGGCGCTCTCCCTCATTTATACACACCTCACACTCTCAAGTTCAAATGAGAGAGAGAGACAGTCAGAGGAGAGATAGATAGTTGTTTAACACTTCTTATTACTACTTTTGATCATCTTACTATTGTGAGGAAGTTTATGGGGTTTTCTCCTTTATGGTTTCCCCGGTGAAAATATTGGTGTCTCGTGTATCTTTTATATATTATGGATCTTGTTTTACTTGTTATTCTTTTAGATAAAGATCCTAGATAATATAATCAGATCTTAAGAAAAAATAACAGAGTATACCTTTTTCGTAACTTAGTCAATCCAATACAAAAAATGGGTAAACTATCGTTGGAAAGATGACTCTTCAATTCCTTTTACAAGCGCGAAGAAGACAAGTTCACTTGGCGATCTTTTCACATATTAAGAGTCTCACAATAGCTTAAAGAGGACTCTACTAGGGTTAATTTTCATGAAAAACGTTTAACGAGCCTAAAAAAGAAGTACAATTTGACTCAGAAGTTTAGTGCTAGGTTTAATGACCATGACCAAAGTTTCGAAAACAGTGCTCAAAAGATTTTTTCGTTTTATGCGAGAATGAAAAATTCAAAAATAAACTCATTCGTATCCAAAAAAATCGATTCTCCATACCCTGCAGTCTTCAAAATGACTATTAGACTGTAAAAACATTAAAAAGTATACTTTATGTGACCATTTAGGGTTAAATTTTAATAAAATAATTAAAATAATCAAAATAAAACCCTAAAATAGGGAATAAAACATAGTAAAAAGTAAAAAATACTTACCATTTGTATTTTTACCACTTGGAGAGTAAATTGAGCCATTTTGAGTGCATATCTCAGGTGTAGATTGTGGAACCCATAATCGACTATTTCCAGAATCGTCATATCCAAGAAATTCTTAGGACCATTCCCTTTCTTTTCATGGTTCCCATTTTTAAGTTCATGCATGTTTTAGGGTTTTTATGTATGTTAACGAGACCTACTTCTTCTCATGCAGATGTGTGATTGGCATGACCTAGGGATTCATCTCCTATAGACATGCAAGCGAGAGCCCTCTTTGTACATCATGGGGATGATGAGATGACCGAGCTAGAGGAGAAACTCAGTCGATTAACACTCGATATCCTGGATATCACAGTGGATGACCTCCCTAGGAGGTATCAGAGGCATACCATGGGTGTGTCAGACTGTTTCAGATGCTTGCTACGTAGAGTGGCAAGAGCCATCATGTTATACCATGAACACCACTAGGGATCCACATGATGTATACACTAAAAGCTACTTATATTTAGTATTTTTTGTTATTTTTTAGTCCTGGAAGCTAGAGTGCTTCAGTCGGGGTCTCGACACCGTATTTTTGTAAAACACGTTATATATGTATACACACACCGACTTATCTATTGGTGATCTACTTGTTTTTAATAATGGAATGATATGTACATGAGTTTTATGTATTTTTACAATTTATTAACAATGTACCATGTTATCTTACTTATCAATGTCATGAATGACCAATGTACCAATCTAGCATATAATTGGATAAGCGAATATGCAACTGTGTTACAAGATCTAGGGACGTGTTGATAAGTAATGGATTCAAATGACCTTTCCCACAAACGTAACCTTCGAAAAAGTTGAAGGATCACTAGGTTATGAATGGCATAAATGTGGTTTAAATGAGAAACCATAAGCTAAGATTCCATAAAAACTACCAAATGGTCAATGTCATGAGATGCAGCTTCAGTTAGCAAACCTATCACTACGTGATACTCGGTGATGTTATTGGTGGTCGTACCTATACAAACTAATCTTGAACTAACTAAGTCATGAGCTTGGGAATACAATACCCAGGAGACTGAAGTAAGATTCAGGGTGTGACGGCAAGCACCATTAGAAAAACCATAGAAGCCCATTTGATTTGTAGAATCATAACATGGGATAAACAACATTGTACAAGAACTCAAAACCATATTTAAAATAACAAAAACACACTTAAAAGTCAAATATGCACATATATACGAGGCACTGATGCAAAATATATCTCAATCATTGTACCTTTTCAAGTACAACTCATTGTGATGTTGCTCGAAATGTATCCCATAATAGTCTACAAGATCATAGGCCCATTTTTCTAAGACTTTACTTACAATATAGGGACCATACCATATTGATTATAGCTTCCCCTTCCCAAGTTTGTCATGTTTCTAATCATAGGTCAGAATCAGATCTCCTTCATTGAAAACACAAGGCTTAACTGATTTATCATATTGAGCCTTGATCCATTTTTTTTGTGACTCGTTAGCCAAGGAGGCATCTCATCGAGTCTCATCAAGGTTCGTCACATAAAGAAACACTCTTCTTTGGTACAAGTATTGGGTAGAATATCAACAACAAGCTTTAGTGATGGAATTTCACGCTCAATAGGTAGGACAGCTTCCAGTCTGTAGACTAATTGAAAAGATGTAAAACCAATATTTGTTTTAACTGAAGTTATGTAAGTCCAAAGTGCAGAAAATAGAGTCAACTTCCAATTGGATTTATGATCTCCAACCATCCTACGGAGCATAGCCTTCAGGACCTTGTTAATGGCTTCAACCTTCCCATTAGCTTATAGATAGTAAGGGGTTGAGTTTTCATGACGAAAACCCAACTTGGCACTCAACTCATCCATCATCTGATTATGGAAAAGTGATCCATGATCAATTAATATGTCCTACAGAACTCCAAACCTAGCTATGACGTGACTAAATAAAAAGACGGTAGAAGTATTACCATCCTATGCATACGCAGGTATTTCCTCAACCCATTTAGTGAAATAATCCATGGCTACAATAATGTAACCATGCCCCTAGATGAGGTAGGATTACAATACATAAATTCAATCCCCCATTTGGAAAAATGGCCAACGGCAATTACCGGGTGTAACGGAGAAAGGCGGGTGCGCTTTTTAGGATAGAAAATCTGATAAGGTGGGAATTTTTTCATCGCTTCATGGAAATATTTAAATATTGAGGGCCAAAAGTACCCAGCGCGAATAATTTTTTGAGTTGTATCCATCCTAGAAGCATGACTGCCACATGCTTCATAGTGGCAGTCATTCATGACTTGTTCAGCCTTGTCATGAGTGAGACAACGTCGGAGAATTGAGTCAATACCATGTCACTATAAGTTATCATTGAGAATGAGATAATACTTAGCATGGTGGCAAATGCATCAGTGATCCTCAGGATATAGATTGGGATGAAATCGTTAAGTTTGGAGATATATGATCAAATATCCATACCACATATTGTTCATGCTTATCAGGAACAAGAATTCATCCAAAAATGAATCATTGGGATCAGTTTCCATGAGAGCACGGCAAAGGTCACACATCAACTCCATGAACACCAAGGACTTCTCAGAATTGGTGTTATCAAGTTCAAGATCAAATTCCTGTAGGATAATGATCCAACGGGAATATTTTCCCCCTAGTACCTTACGAGTGAGAATATAGTACATAGGGGATTTATCTACGAGCACGATAGTAGTGCGAAGTAAGATGTAATGATGGAAATGTTTCACAGCGATGACCATAGCCAAAGCTAGCTTCTCCACATGTGAGTATCGAGTTTCATATTCAAGAAGACTCTTACTGAGATAGTAGATCACATGCTCTTGGTCATTTGAATCTTCTTGCACTAGTACAATACCAATGGTAGTAGTGGAGGATGCAATGTAAATCATAAAATATTTTGAATAATTCGGGGAGTGCAACACAGTTGAGTGTGTTATAGCATGTTTCAAATTTTCAAAATCTCTTTGAGCCTGATCATCCAAAATGAAGGGAGTGTTCTTTTTCAAGAGACGCATATGTGTGTTATAGCATGTTTCAAATTTTCAAAATCTCTTTGATCCTGATCATCCAAAATAAAGGGTGTTCTTTTTCAAGAGATGCATATAACCATGTGTCTTCTCTACAAAATTGCATATGAAATGATGAAGAAATTTTCCCTTCCCTTACAAACTTTGGATTTAAATAATGTCTGTCGGGGGTGGTAAGTCCACGATCGGAGAAATTTTTAAGGGATCAATTCGAATCCCATCCTTCGAAACAATGAAACCAAGAAGGTGTCCAGTATCAACACAAAAATGCACTTGTGTGGATTCATCGGAATATGGTAATGGAAAAATCAAAGGAAAATGTGTCTAAGATGTCGCGAATGATCTTCCTGCTACTGTGAATGAGTAGGTAGGTCATCCAAATACGGCTCCACTATGTGCCTTATATCATGAAAATAATATTACATGGATTATTGGAAAGTAGTTCCAGTGTTCTTCAAGCCAAAAGGTAATTTTCAATAAGCAAAGGTTTCCCAAGAGAAAATTAATGTCATTTTATGATGGTCGACAAGCAATATCTCAATCTGATTATAGCCAAAAAATCCATCCATAAAATAAAAAATGACACTTCCACTATAGTTGTCTATGATTTGATGATGTGAGGGGTAAGAAAGTTTTCATTTGGAAAAGCCTTGTTCAAGTCCCAAAAATCAATACAAACCCTAATAGTGCCCAGTTTATGGCGAAAAAAACAACATTAGATACCCACTCAGTTAAAGGCATAGGGTAGATAAAACCAGCTTTTAAAATCTTTTCAACCTCAGCTTTAATGGATGCATCTTTCCTTGGGTGCACTTGGCAAAGTTTTTTCCTAACAAGTATCATCGTCAGGTAGGTATTGATCTCATGTACGACAATAGATGGATCAATCCCAGGAATTTATTCATAAGCATAGGAAAAAACATCACAAAATTCCTTTAAAATAGATCAGTATTCCTCAATTTCTATTTCTGAACAGTTCTGGCCTACGTGAACATATTCGACAACACCTGGATTCATCGATATGTCAATGGGAATATTTTTAATGATGTTACATAGATTCCCTTCATAATCAATACCTCGTAATAATATAGGTGTTTATGGATACTTGACCATATCGAAACTGATCAGAGAAACAAAATATGAATCTATCAAATTGGCATTAGGAAGAAATGAAGATCTATGATGAGAATCTTGTTGGAGACATTTACCCAACATGCACACTTAATTTGGTAAATTTGGCCTTTTTAAAACACTATCCTAAGTTTTATTTACTTAATCGACATCAGATGAGCACACTATGACATCATCATGAGCACATCCATGCCTACCTTCAGTCAAGGAGGCCAACTAATCCTTCTCCTTCATTCGTGGAGGCTAACTAGGCTTCCTCCTTCAAACAGGGAGCATTTCGGGGGTGATCTGAGTTTCATAAATGCACCTAATTTATAATTGATTGTTGCAATCAGTTAATCTAAGTGGTGAAGATGCCTCCATTCATTATATTGATTATTTTTATTAATATTTATGAACTGGAGTCAACTAGGGCGCCTCCAACCACCTCTGATGACCTGTTTGACTTCAGTTAACCTCATTGGGGATCATTGGAGTTAATGATGTGATACTAGTTGTTGATTGGAATGCAGTGACATGTATCTAAGCTACTTTCAGTTAGACTCAGTCATCCATTGCACTCTGATATAGTTAGGGCTCAGTTGAGTCAATCTCAGCTTGATCAATGGGTTAACTAGGTGTGTTGATTGTGGCTGGCATTCAGTTAAGCTACATCCATTCATTCAATTTGAATGACCTCCTTGGGAATTTGAATTTTCTTGGAATTCATGCACCTTGCATGATCATTGTATTGTATTACTCATTCTTTATTGATTATACAAAGATGCTACTCATTTTGCAGCACCATTATGCCATTTTCATGCTTAATTATCTGAAATCTCTTATGAGACTTTGTTTTAGTCCCTATATTACTGTGACATATTAATATGGTATCAGATCTCATAGCGGGACGAAGCTCAGATCTCTCAAAAACATGGTTTTTTACAAATCTTGCATGAAAAATTGAGCAAAAAGCTCAAAATTCCAGCACTGCACCAGAAGCAAATGCTTACCACTTAATACCCTAATTTAAGGAATTGTTGGCCAAGCTTGATTGATCAACTATGATGGGTGTGATGAAAGCCTAAAATGTGCAGGTTGTTTGACCTTACGATTCCCTTTTTGTTGTGATTTTTAGGTTTTAACAAGTGAAAATAATTCGCTACGGGAATTTGAGATTGCTTCTTCCATCAAACTCTTGACTCCATTCAATTTCCATTCATGGAAAGGAGATATGGAGATCTATCTACATGCCAAAGGACTCTACCAGGTCACTATCGACACAGAATAATATCCTACTCATGTGATAGACAGAGCTAGATTCTTGAACAAGAAAGATGAACCATTCGGATTCTTGTGCCTCTCTATTTCTAGGGATCTTCTTTTCCATCTCTCGAGATTGAAGACTCCAAATGAAATTTGGGACAAATTGGACACCCCATATGGAAAACAATATGATTTGAGATTTTACCAGCTTGAAAATGAGTTGATGTCTCTCCAACCTTCCAATTTCGATCCCTTAAATGATTTTTTCACAAAGTTCAAGCACATTGTCTTACTGTTGAAGCAGTGTAAGGTGGAGAAGGAGGATGATCAGCTCATCCACTCCATTCTCTCCAAAATTGGAGCTGATTATTTGATGTTTGTCTCTAAATTCTGTGTGGGGAATCTCACAACCCTTGGATGGAAGATGCCTTCACTCAATGCCTTCATTGAGTCCCTAACAAGTGAACATCATAAGCTTCTCTAGATGGGGGTCATCAGATCATCCCATGATCAAGACCTCTATGTTTCATGGTCCAAATATATGAATGGTAAAATAAAGGAGTAGAAGAACCCAAAAACAAAATTCGAAGCTCCTAAGCCTAAAGTTGAAAACCAGCAGCATGAAGAACCTTCTGGCTCAAAGAAGAACAAAAACAAAGGGCATCATGGAAAGGAAAAAGTCAAGTGTTCATACTGTGGGAAGGGATTCCACCCTAAACATGCCTGCATGAAAAAGAAACTTGATGAAGCTACTTCTCTTCTTGAGAAAAATCACATCAATCTTCCGGAAAGCTTTTGGAGGAGAGATCAACAAGATCGGGAACCACAGCATGAAAGAGGTCATGCTCTCATGGCAAGCACTTTGAAGTCCAAAGCTCTTTTGATAGATTCTGTAGCTTCAATTCACATGATGGCTGAAAGAGACTCTTTCTCATCTTTGGATATCATAAAATCCATTCCCATCCACATGGGATATGACTCCACAATCATAACCAAAGGACAAGGTACTGTATATCTTTAGCATAGTTATTTTTCCAATGTTCTATATGTACCATATCTTGCATCAAAACTCCTAAGTGTTTATAAAATTACACATACAGGAGTTCCCAAGAGATTCTTCTTTAGCCCAGATGATGTAGAGATCATAGAACTTGCATCCGGAAAACTTGTAGCAAAAGGCCTTGCAAACCATCATGCAAAAGCCTACGAGTTCTCTCATTTTGTGGCGGATGCAAAGACCACCGCATTAATGACTCGTGGAAATGAGGTTAGTATACTATGGCATGATAGTTTCAGCCACCTGAGCTTTAAATACTTGCATAAATTACAAAATAATTCTATTTTTGAAGGCCTCCCAGTCATCAAAGCTACCACCGGAATTTGCAAGGGTTGTGTTGTTGGAAAGCACCCTGAGCATAAGTTTGATCGGGGGAAGGAAAGTCAAGCATCATGCATATTAGGACTGATACATTATGATATCAGTGGTCCCATTCCTGCCACATCCATGAATGGATCAAGGTACGTTCTCACTTTCATTGATGACTTTTCCAGATACACATGGGTCTTTTTTATCAAAAAGAAGTCGGAAGTCTTGGAAAAATTCACTAAATTGAAGGCTTTGATTGAGAATGCATCTAGAAAAAAGATCAAGATTTTGAGATATGATAATGTTTGAGATTATATCAGTAATTAGTTACTGCATATATGTTCCCAAAGTGGTATTCAAATCCAACATTCAGTCCCCTACACTCCCCAGCAGAACGGTGTAGTGGAGAGGAAGAATTGGTCTCTCAAGGAGATGACCAATTGCATGCTTGAATCAAATAAGTTGGCTGAACATTTGTGGGATGAATCCATAAATGTTGAATAATATATTCAGAATAGAGTGACACACTCATCCATGAAATGGAAGACCCCTTTCGAAGCATATTTCAGACACAAGCCGGATGTGTCGAATTTGAGGATGTTTGGGTCCACTACATGGGCCTAAATTTTGCTTGATAAAAGGAGGGCTTTGCAACCGCAAAGCATCGAATGTCGATTTATTGGATATACTAATGAATCTAAATGTTTCAAGCTTGTAAATATCAGAACAAAACATATCATCATTTAAAGGAGTGTCATGTTCGATGAGCCTCTTCATGAGGTAGAACTAGTGAAGGAGAAAACTGTTGAATTTCCTTCCTATTCTACTGAATATTTGGTTGATGGAATTGGGGGTGATGACCCTGATTTGGATCCTATGATTTCTGATATTAGTGAACAGAAAAAATTAGATGCTGAATCATAAACTAAATTACAAAATAATCTCCCAACTTGGGCTTGACAGACACTCTACTCCGCAGGTGATAACATTGGAAATCTGGATGATCCAAAGAGAACCTGGTCTGATTTCCAAAGAGAAAGTATTACGCTTTCTTGTCCTGATTATTTACTATATGAATCTTTTTATTTAATGATAATTTTAGATCCTAAGTCTTACTACCATGATTTGAAGGATCCGAGATGGCAAGGTTCCATGGACGAAGAGATGAATTCTCTTCAGAAAAACACTACTTGGGAGCTAGTTTCTCTTCCTCCGGTGAGGAAATTGGTTCAATGCAAGCGGGTGTTTCAGACTAAGGTTGCTGATGATGGAAAAACCTGAAAATATAAGTCAAGTCTGGTGGCAAAAAATTTCTCTGAGGTCCAAGGTGTGTACTACCATGATACTTGTGCACCGGTTGCAAAAATGGACTCCATCCGCCTAGTTTTGGAAATTTCTGCATCGAAGCACTAGGAAGTGCATCATGTGGATGTTAATTCTGCCTTTCTACATGGAGATATTCATGAGTATATATACATGAATCATCTTTATGGATGCATTTCTGATCCATCTTTGGTTTGTAAACTAAAGAAGTCACTATACGGGCTAAAACGGGCCCCAAGAGAGTGGTATTCCAAGATGGATGCCTTCCTTCTCTCGCAAAATTTCCAAAGGTGTAAATCAGATCCAAATGTGTATATACAGAAGTATGATGTTAATTTGATTATTATTTTTTTATATGTTGATGACTTACTGATTACAGGTAGCACAGTTACTTCTATTTTAGTCATCAAAATTGCTCTCCACAATGCATTTGAAATGAGTGATTTGGGGCTCTTGAAGCAATTTCTGGGGCTCAAAATTGAGAAAAATATTGATGGGATAATGGTAACTCAGTAAAAATATATATCAGACCTGTTATTCAAGTTAAACAAGGCTGAATTTAAGGCTTCTCCATTCCCTTTCCTTTTAGTGATCAGCCTTGAAGAAGGAAAAAGCACACCTCCCATGGACTGCACTATTTATCAACAGCTGATAGGTAGCTTGATCTACTTGACTCATTCTCAGCCTGATATCTATTATGCCATGAATTTTGTGTCAAGATACATGTAGAAGCCTCATGATATTAATCATAAGGCTTCCAAGAGGATCCTCAGTATATTCAGGGAACCAGGACCTACGCCATTCACTATGTTGTAGACTCCGAGCTAGAGTTGGTTGGTTACACAGATTCCGATTGGTCGGGTTATTCTATTGATCTGAAGTCTACTTCTAGATATGTCTTAATGTTTGTTGTTGGCCCCATTTTCTGGTATAGCAAAAAGTATACCATCATAGCATTGTCTTCAGCAGAGGCCGAGTTCCGAGGAGCGGTGAATGTGTGCATCCAAGCTATTTGGTTGCAAGGCATTCTTTCAGAGTTTGATCTTGGTAATAATTTGTCCATTGTCCTCTTTTGTGACAATCAAAGTGCTATTAAGATATCCACAGATCTAGTTACCAAGCAAAGGACCAAGCATGTAGAGATACACATGTACTATATTAGGGAATTAGTGCATGACAGGACCATAATTCTACAATACTGCCCCACTAATGAGAAAATTGTAGACATCTTCACCAAGATATTTTTAGAAAATAAGTTCACTTACCTCCATTCATTTTTTCGGGTGAGTTCATCAGGGTGATCAGACTACTTTCAGTGTTCAGCTTGAGGGGGGGTTTTCCCACTGGATTTTCCCTCTTTTCCTCACTTAGATTTATTTTTCAGCATTGTTTGATTTACATTATTGTACAGGGTGACCTGTGGCAGTTGTTGTTGGGGCCCTAGCATTTCATGCACTTTAGTTTACCTTTCCTGAGTATAACTTAAGTGGGGGTGTTGGAGACATTTAGCCAACATGCACACTTAATTTGGTCAATTTGGCCTTGTTAAACCACTATCCTAAGTTTTATTTACTTAATCGACATCAGATGAGCACACTATGACATCAGCATGAGCACACCCACACCTACCTTAATTCAAGGAGGCCAACTAATCCTTCTCCTTCATTCGAGGAGGCTAATTGGGTTCCTCCTTCAAATAGGGAGCATTCTGGGGGTGATCTAAGTGTCATAAATGCACCTAATTGCTAACTAATTGTTACAATCAGTTAATCTAAGTGGTGAAGGAGCCTCCATTCATTATATTGATTATTTTTATTAATATTTATGGACTAGAGTCAACTAGGGTGCCTCCAACCACCTCTGATGACCAGTTTGACTTCAGTTAACCTCACCAAGGTTCATTGGACTTAATGATGCACTACCACTTGTTGATTGGCATGCAGTGACATGTGTCTGAGCTAGTTTCAGTTAGACTCAGTCATCCATTGCACTCCTATACAGTTAGGGCTCAGTTGAGTCAATCTCGGCTTGATCAGTGGGTTAACTAGGTGTGTTGACTGTGGATGACATTCAGTTAAGCTACACCCATTCATTCAATTTGAATGACCTCCTTGGGAATTCGAATTGTCTTGGAATTCATGCACCTTGCATGATCATTATATTGTATTACTCATTCTTTATTGATTATACAGAGCTGCTACTCATTTTGCAGCACCATTATGCCATTTTCATGCTTAATTGTCTGAAATCTCTTATGAAACTATATTTTAGTCCCTATATTACTGTAATAAATTAATAAATCTTCCCATAAGGATTCATCTAGACTCATAACCTCCATAATATACTTGTCCGATGGAAAAGTCTGTGAGAGATAGTCCAAAGTTGGGAGAGGGAAATATAGTTAATAGGGAAGATGGTAAGGATCTGATGCTACTAAATGATGATCATCTATGTAAGAATCATAAACATACTAAATGGAATCATACAGGGCTTCATGTGGACTCAGAGAAGGAAATTCAGAAAACTCTTTCCCTTGACACATGCCCCCAGTCATGGACGATATCATGGTTATTCTGGAAATTTTTAGATTAGAAGGGGAAAAATTAGATGGAAAGACTCCCATGAGTGGCGAATATTTCAAAAATCCAACCCCTACAGACTGATAGGAAGGAGGTGACTTCCCTAACATTGGAACATTATTTGTCGTGGAAGCACTAATATTGAGCAAATAGTAATCAAGTTGATCTATGGTCACAATTTTTCCTTGATGTGGTAATTGGAGTGTGCGGAAAACTAACGACATAATGGCTATCATAGCATAGAACCATTTCCTTCCTAATAACAAATTGTAATCTCTAGGAGCATTGACCACTTCTACCTGAATAGAAACGGTTTTCCCCCCTAGCTCAATGGATAACGCCGATAGAAGACCATGAGGTTGAAAAGCTCATCCGTCAAAAGATTTCAAAGTGGTTGGTGACATACTAAGTTCAAGAACTCCAATGGCTTTCCAACAAGACATAGATAAGATCGAGGTGGAATCTCCTTCATCCAATATGGTCCAATGGACTTTCCTACCCACCACACTAGTCGCAATTTGAAAATAAATTTGATGGGATAGCCTCGATTTATAATTCTCCATATTGAAGGTGATCATGGTGGAATTCTAAGGATGGAAGGCCCCTAGGGCTAACAACAAATTCTTCCATTTTGCAGGACAACTTTGTATTACCTCCAATGTGGACATGGCACATGGTTCTTGGGATAAATATTCAACAATGTTATAAAATTAAGCAGCTCGAGCACTAGGATTGAAAACTTTTTTACGGATTGTACTCTTAGGAGGACACAAGATTGTGTCAAAACTAGGTTTCCCAATAGTGAGAGGACCATTAGAAGGAGGTGGATTAGAAGGGTTAAAGGGAGGATTCTTCTCAAGAGAAGCACCCTCATCTTTCTTGTCAGGTACTTTGTCATATGTATGAGTTCTATTAGTCAACGCAACTGTTTTGGTGGACATCATTCAAATGTATTCAGCAGAAGATGAAGGACCATGCAAAGATATATGGTCGATCAATTGTTGTTGGGATGAAAAAGGGTTAGTTAACACTGCTGGTGTGGGGTTACTCTTCAAAAATTTATTGATCTCTTCATGATAAGGACACTCCATCATGAAGTGATCATATCCACACAACAAACAAGGATACCTATCATTTTGTTTAGGTTTGGTATCATTATATGGAGTCGTTTCTTTGGTACTCGCCTGTTGGTTCCCAGGTTTCTTATTTTTACCTTTTCCTTTCTTTTTATTGTTGGGTTTTTGTGAATACTGAATGGCATACACCTCAGTGGAAACCATAGGAGTATAAAAAGTTGCAATTGAAGTACTTTGTCATTTAGCAAGCTTGGCTATGTATGAATGTTGGATTGTACCACTAACACCATCTACAGGAGTCTCTGCAAGTGTATTTCTAGGATCGGGATTGTGACTAGGAGAATTAGGAACAAAATCATACAAATTCCTAGACTAAGAATAAACTGAGTCCAAGTACTGAGACTAGCTAATATCCTACTCTTCTGTGAAAGCACTACCCATAGCCACATCTTGAGAAATAGGAGGAAACAAGGATTTGGTGAACCAATCAGCCAAAATTTGATCATAGAATGGGATCTTTGATTAACCTTCAGTGTATCCTTCACTCATGAATATGATTTGATATATGAGTAGAAGTATTTTCCAAATATAGGTAAAAAGGTCTGTACCAGTGTCATACTAGATAGGTAACTGGAAATGAGTAAGAAACATAGTTGCCAATAAATTGAAATCCAAAAATGATTGTTTTTGAATTTCTATATACCATTTTGTGTTCATTCTAGTCAATGTCCATTGGAAGAGTGTCAATCAGATAGAATCATCGATAAGGGAGTTAGATGAACACCACAAATGGAAAGTCATCATGTGATTTTTGGGATCTTCTCCTTGTTTTGCATCAAACTTTGGAATGTCTAATGGTATTTTGACTGAAATAGTAGGCCAGAAAGGATCATGTTGAATAGGATTGTTTATTAACTTGGACTAGTCAGGAAAAACCAAGGTAGCCAAAAATGGGATTTTTCAGTTGGGTTGTGGGTAATTGTAATACTGATAAGGTAAGGCTACCCCAAAAGGACCAAAGGTCTATTGAGGTTGGACAGAATACCCAACAAATTGTTGATATTTGGGAGTATTTTTACCCATAAATGGTGGTTGTGCCTATTTAGTTCTGTCTTGAGTTCCAAAAGTAGGTTGAGCCCACTGATTGGTAGCTCCTCCAGGATAAGGGACATATAAGGGATTAATATATTGTTCCCCGCTAAGGTATTGATTAACAATGTTAGGTTGTTGAGGAGGAACCCAAGATGATGTAGTAGGTTTTGAAGCAGGACCAATATGACCAAGACCAGCATGACCACTAGCTCTAACAACTGGAAGGGGAGGATCTGAAATATTATGCAAGAAAGGTACATAAGATCCTCTAGTTGTTTGGGATGTAGGAGGGTGAAACTGACTCCCAACATTCAGAAAATCTATGGGATTCATAGAAGATCCTCCCATATGAGAATTTGACAAAGGATTCTGAAATGATTGTGGCACTCTCACAGGAGTGGTAAGTCTACGCACCATTGGTGCAGATGGAGCATTTGTTGGAATAACACTAGAAGGGATATTAAATTACCTTCCTAAAATATCACTAGGTAAAAGGTAGGGAAAAGGTCTTCTATAGTTTGGGTTCAACTCCATAGCTGACACATTTAGGGTACTAGTAGTACCAAACTAAGAGATATATTGACCAAGGGTATTTTCCCAACATGGAGCATTAGGTCCAAATATAGGAGCTACCGTTTCATCAGGATGAAATTGATTGAGCCCAACTCCAAAAAGAGTTGGGATGATAAAAGATGCATTCTGAGAGCAGGGTTTCTCTGCTAATGGTGGGAATGATAGGTCTATTATGGGAGCATTAGAAAGAGGATATTCAACTCCTTCTTCCTAAATAAGAACTCCTTCTAATTCAGTCATAGAAGCACTACCTACCTCAGAATTGTTCTCCGTGTCTCTTTCCATGGGAGGTTGAGTCAGAGGATTTAAAGGGTTTTCCAGTGATAAACCTTGTAAACAATGGGGCAACCTTCTCCATGGAAGGTCATCCAACTTGCAAAGTTTAAGATGATCTCAAAAGTAAAAAGTCTCTATCCAATAAAGAAAATCAAATGCTACTCAATCTAAAGCAACAATCAAAACTTGTGATAGGAGTGGTAAAAAAGCTAGGATACTCACAATATTTTCAAAGCACCACAAACCGTGAAATACTGCAACGTCCAATAGTAAAACGTGACAAGGATAATTGGGACCATACCCTTTCCTGAAAACTCAACTACCTGAATGGGACATGCGTAGAAATATCCCCAAGTGTTGTTCTTGGAGTATTGCATGTTGGAGTCATTTTCCAACCACACATCATTATTTGTATTATTTGGCCTAATTTATCACTTATCCTAAGGTTTTGACTCAAATATGTGAATGCATCATCCACTGGATCTCCTCCTTGAATCAGTTAGCCTAACTGAGTCTTCTCCTTCAATTAGGGAGACTAACTGAGCCTCATCCTTCAATTTAGGAGTATATATGGGTTGATATGCATGACATATGCACCCCATTTAGACAACTGAAGGTTGTTTCACCTACCTTTAAGTTAAACAAAATTTGTAAAGGATCCTACCTCATTATTCTTCCTATTTTTGGTTATGCAGTTAATTGGAGTGATTAAAAGTGCCTCCACCAACTTTTTGTGACTCACTTCAGTTAATTTCAGTTCATCTCACCTAACTGAAGTCACATAGGTTCCCTCACCTACTTGTTGTCATGTAGTTGAGTTCTATTCAGTTAGACTCAGACTAAACTACCTCTGAGTCAGTTAGAGTCAATTAAGTTGGAGTTAAGCGGTTAACTGATGTGTCGAGTGGTGTTTAACTAACAATTAAGCCACTCTTATGTAATGAATTTGAATGAACTCTCTTGGATTAGAATTGCATGGATCTTTATGCCATTGTATTGCATTGTATCACTACTTCTGATTAATGATAAGAAAATATACAGCTGCAAGTCTTTTTGCATTATTTCATGTCATTCTGAGTAAAATTGATCTGTGTAATCTATTTTAAGTTTCTTTCTTGGTCCTTGGATTGTTGTGACTCCAATTTTATATGGTGTTGTATCCATGGCAAGACAAGGGAACTCTTCTACATCTTTCTTGTTGGATCTATGAAGAATATTGAGAAAAATTACTCAAACTTTTATTCCAACACTGCACCTGAAGCAAAGAGTTTTCCACATAAGTCATGGAAAAATAGCCTTTCTCCCTCTAGATTATGTAGAGAGAATTCTATCTAGGCATGAAGAAAACTCCAAAAGTACAGGTTGCTCAATCTTATTTTGGTTGTTTTGTGTGATTGCATGTATCTCAAGAACCTCTATTGCATTCGCTATAGTTGCAAAATGGACTCCTCCTCAAGCAATATTCTAACTCCTTTTAACTATGATTAGTGGAAAGAGGATATTGAGATATCATTGTGCTCCAAAGGATATTCAGAGTCACCATGAACATGGAGATAGATCCAAATGTAGTAATAGAGAAGGAAAAATATTGGAACAATATAGATGAAGCGTATGGTTTCCTATCCCTCTCCACTTCTAAGGATCTTCGTTTCCATCTCTCTGGATTGAAGACTCCCAAGGAAGTGTGGGAACAACTTGTTAAACTCTTTGGAAAGTAGGATGATTCAAGAGGCTATCAGTTGGAGAATGAACTAATCTTTCTCAATTCAGGAAACTTTGATACCATCAATGAATTCTTCACTAAGTTTAAGCACCTTGTGCTCCAATTGAAGCAATGTGAAGTTGAGAAGAAAGATTATCAGCACATCCTTTATATCCTTTCAAATCTTGGACCATATTACTTTTTTTGTGTTTCTACCTTCCATGCCGAAAATATTACGATTCCAAATTGGAATATGCTGACACTAAATGCATTCATTGAGTCCCTTACCAATGAGCATGATAAACTTGTTCAGATGGGATCCTTGAGATCCTCCAAAGATCAATATTTGTTTGTCGGAGAACCCAAAGCTTTGAATGCAAGAGGAAAGAAAAATAAAGAGAAGACAAAGTTTGATCCTCCTAAGCAGAAGGAGAAAAACCATCAGTTGGATGAGCCGTCAGGCTCAAGGAAAAACAAGCAACGGGAAAGAGAGAAGACAAAGTGCTCTTACTGTGCAAGAAAATTTCAACCCAAAAGCTATTACATGAAGAGAAAAATTGATTAGATGGCCCTTCTCCTTGAGAAAAACAACATAACTCTTCCATAAGGCGCAAGGAAGAAAGAAGTTAGAGATCGGAATAATCATCCTGAAAGAGGGAATGCTCTCACGGCTAATGTTTCGAAGGCTAGACCTCTTCTCATTGACTTTGGTGCTTCGAATCATATGGTTGCATGCAAGGATTCTTTCACATAATTGGATTCCAATGGCTGCATATCCATTCACATGGGAGATGACTCTCAAGTCTCATCAAAAGGAAAAGGTACTATCCACCTAGAACATGGAAGCTTTAAAAATGTTCTATATGTGCCCTCTTTAGATTCAAACTTGCTGTCTGTATATCAAATGACACAAACAGGTTTGCCTAAAAGATTTTTATTCATTCTTGATGATTTTGAGATATTATAGATAGCCTCAGGAAAACTCATTGATGTAGGGAAATCAAATCACACTGATAAGACCTATGAGTTTTCTAACGTTATGCCTGATTCAAAGCCATCCAACATTTTAACTCATGGGAATGAGATCAGGTAGATGTGGAATGAAAGGTTTGGACACCTAAACTATAAATATTTTCAGCTTCTACAAAATAATTCCATGGTGGAAGGCATTTTGGCAATCAAATCCTAAAAAGGGGTCTGCAAGGGATGTATAGTTGGAAAGCATCATGAGCATAAGCTTGAAAGATGAAAAGCTAGGAGATACCTATATTTTGGGTATGATACATTCTGATTTCAGCTGTCCAATTCCAACAAACCTCCATGAGTGGCTCAAGGTATGTTCTTACCTTCATACATGACCTTTCAAGACTTACATGGGTCTACTTTCTCAAAAAGAAATCGGAAGTTCTTGAAAACTTCATAGATTTTAAAGTTTCCATTGAAACTGCTACTGGGACCAAGATAAAATCTCTTAGATATGATAATGGAGGTGAATACATCAAATCAGAGCTTCTGCAACTTTGTGCGGAAAGTGGAATCAAGATCCAACACACCGTTCCCTACACACCTCAGCAAAATGGTGTAGCGGAAAGGAAAAACTGGGTACTAAAATAAATGACAACATGTATGCTTGAGTCTAATGATTTTGCTACAAATATTTGGGCTAAAGCTATGAATGTTGTTTCCTACATTTTGAACAAGGTCTCACATTCATTCGTAAAGGAAAAACACCTTTTGAAGCATACACGGTGTTAGCACCTGGTAATTTTCCTATGGTAGTGGTAGGAAATCACTGTGGTCACACCATTTCATACCAACCTTTATGATGTATTCTAGACTATACATCCATATAGGGATATCTAAGTGTCACAAGACCATTCACATACACATATGTCTCATAGAAAGCATTTAAAAGGATAGATTTATGATGGGAACATGTTGTTTGTATTTTCAAAAGTGTAAGACAGACAAATAGAAAACACCATGGGGAAATGGATTCAAATCCTGAAACATTCAAGGGATTACAACAATAATGATAGGTTATTATCCTTTTCAATATGAGGCAATGCGATCATTAACATTCAATCAAATAACTTTAAGAGATTGCAGGGGGGAATAAGAGGAAGCCCAGTGAAACAAGAGGCACCTATATATGGATGAATATCTTGAAACACCTTTAGCATAAGCAACAATAAAGGTTGATAACTGAAATGAAGAACCTAGAAGAGGATGAATTCCATGAAATTCATCATAAACACATAAAAAATATGATTTATGATGAAAGGAGTGCTTAACATAGAACTAATTCCTTGCATACACCCAAAAACGTATTAGCAGAACTTCACACATACATGGAAATGGAGCATAGAGGAAAACACAAACTGAACATTGAACACTGTGATGAATCTCAGACACTCAGAACATACTTCTACATTAAATACTTCCAATAAAATATCAGTACTATGAAACCAAGCATATAGGGTTCCAAAATGAATGTCGAACCTTAAGTCTTCTAAACAAATTCGGACCCTTTTATGCACACCTCTAGGTCATAAGCTATAGGTTTTTAGACCTCACCTTACATACTCTAGTCTGACCCCTTTCCTGACCATTTAGCTCAGACATGTTGCTAACATTGGATCCAATTGGGGATTTTACCCTCCCTATGAGGTAGAAAAGAACAATAGACCAAGTTTCTAATCCATTAGGACCTGTCGTGATTGAAAACCCCCAGTCAACTGTACATTGTTTCTTTATACCAAAGGCACATTGCCCCAAAATTTGTTCTAGTGCTTTTAAATCCAAATTCCAAAAGAAAATAAAACCAAATGATAGCTCTTCCTGGAGACCTTATTTCCTTCACCTTAGGCTTTAAATCATCCAGAGAGCTACCCATACATGCAATTTCAAAATAAAGTGGTATATACAATGATATGGAAGAATGAAATTACTTCAAATAAAAAAGTGCTTAAGGAGACTCCCATTTACAAGATCTCTTGACACAATAATACCCTCCATCTCCTCCAATATGTAGGCATTATTCCCTCTAAAAACTGCAATTTTATAAGGGCCCTTCCACAGGTAATCAAACTTTCCATGCTTTCCTTTATCTTCATGGGGTGCATCCCATTGAAAAACTATATCCCCCACTTGGAAATCCTCGAGCTTTGTCCTATGGTCAAATATGTCTTTCATTTTATCCCAAAACATTTGCATTCGGTCAAAAAGATGCTCTCTTTGTTGTTGCAGTTCAACCAACTGATACATCCTTCTCTGAGTTGGGTGGGTTTCAACATCTTCCTCCTGTAACAACCTCATCACTCATAAACTCAAAGAACTAGGAAAAATTACCTTAGAAACATAAACTAGTTGGAATGGTGAGGTACAAATGGATTTATTCACACTGATTCTGTCATCCCACAAAGCATGAGTCAATTTTTTGTGCCAAGCCATCCTGTTTTCTTGTAGCATCTTTTTGATGATCCTCATCAAAATCTTATTTAAATGTTCTTCCAACTCATTTCCTCATGGGTAATAGGCTATGGAATGTCCCAAATGTATGTGATATTTGAAACAAAACTCAACCATATTCTATTATTTGAATGTAACAGCATTTTCAGTGATCAACTTCCTAGGAAATCCAAACCTTGACAAGATGCTCTCCTCCAAAAACTGAATAATCATTGTCTCAGTGGCATGTCTAGTTGGGATGGCCTCAATCCATTTGAAGAAATAATCAGTGGTAGTGAGAATCCACTTGTGCTACCCTGAGGATGATGGGTTTATCTCTCCAATGAAATCCAATCCCCATTGCGGGAAAGGGGCCTCAACATGTATTGGCTTTAGAGGAAATGGAAAAATATTTCTCCTTCCTTTAAAGATCTTACACTTATGGCAAGCAACAATCTCCTTGTGGGTATCAAAAAATATAGTGGGCCAATAAAATCCTACTCTCAGAATTTTATTGATAGTGGTCTTCCAGTAATGATGACCTCCACATTCTCCTACACGAAACTATTCAATGAGTTTCTTTGCCCCTGCTCATTTACACAGTTCAACATAACCCCTCCTGGCTCTTTCCAATATAGTTTTCCATTTAGGATGCAAAACTTTGATTCTTTGTACTTGAGGAATCTAGCCCTTGTTTTTTCCATATCATGTGGATCTTGTAGATGCTACAACATGAAAATCATGTTATTATACCATGGGGATGATAGGAAATGTTCATCCACTCGTAGATTTGGTTCTTCATCTGGTTTTTTCTCTTCTGCTGATAATTCAGCAACCATGTGCAGGCTGAGTAAATCACAATTAGACTATTCCATGAGTTTGGCCAGTCCCTGGACTTTAATTAGTTTTGTGGGCTTAATCTCCAAGTAATACTCAAGTAATATTGCTATCCATTTTCCCCTCCTACCCTCATGATAGGGTTGGTTTAAAATATCCTTCACTGCAATGATGTGGGAATGCATGATGTAAACCTGGAACTCCTTCAACTCCTATACCATATCTTAAGCCTGCTTCTCCAAAATGTTGTATTTCATTGGGGAATATCTCAATGTTTTGTTGTAAAAAGAAATGGGTTGTTCATTCCCCTCCTAATTCTTTTGTAACAATACCCCTACCATAGTGTGTTATGAAGCAAATGAGGAAATGAGGAAATATTTGGAGAAATCAGGGCTTACTAGCACCGATGCTTCTAAAATAGATTTATTTATGTCCTCAAAAGGTTATTTTTCTTCAAGTGTCCATTTGATCTCATTATCCTTTCTCATCATACTAGTTATCCACCTCACAATCCCAGCAAAATACGCAATGAACCTTCTCAAAAAACTCACCCTTCCCATAAAAGATTGAACTTGAGCCTTGTTCAGAGGGAGTTCAATTTTCTGTATGGCTTCAACTCTTTTTGGGTCTATTTTGACACCTTCCTAGGAGATTATGTGCGCAAGTAGATTCCCTTATTTCATAGAAAAGTGGGACTTATTTGAATTCAAAGATATGTCAAACTTTCTGCATTTTCTTAACTCTCTAAGTAGGTGTGCGATGTGTTCCTCATCAAAATTTGAAAAAACAATGATGTCATCTAAATAGAAAACCAAAATCTTGTCTTTCTCCTCCACAAACGCTATGTCCATGGCCTGCTGGAAAGTTTCCCCTACATTCATGAGTCTAAATGGAATTTTTGCATACATAAAGGTACCCCAAGGTGTGGTGAAGGTAGTCTTCTCTTGCTCTTCTGGGTGCACAATGATCTGATTGTAGCTTGAGAAACCATCCAAGGTGGAGATCCTTTGAGATCCCACTACCCTCTAAAGAATGTGGTCCATATCAGGAAGATGGTAATGATCCTTTTAAGATACTTTGTTTAGATTTCTGAAGTTAATGAACAACCTTATTTCTCCATTCTTCTTCCTTACTATGACTAAGTTGGCCGCCCATCTTGAGAACCTAAGAGCCACAATGATTTTTTCCTCGAACAACTTCTTTATTTCCTTTTCAAATAGGGGTAGAAACTTGGGGTTAATTCTCCTTAGTTTCTACTTCAAATGAATATCATCATTTTTTATTGGTATAGTGGGCCTAATTATACTTGTATCATAAGCCTTAAGATCATTATAGCTCCAATCAAAAACATTTGTGTATTCCTCCATCAGTGAGAAAAAAATTTGTTTGGCCTCTGGTGAGAGTTTTCTTGAGACCTTGATGATTTTAGGATGAGCTTATGTTCCAATATTCACATATTCCACATCCTCATAGCTTGGGACAAGTTGCATCTCCTTAGCCACATCATTCAGGTCAAAGAGCTTTTCTAAAGGAACTAAGCCCCTAGGGATAGAGTTACCTTTAAGCTGTAGGATTTATTTTCCATAGAGATTGTTTAAATATTATTGATTCCCATCAACCCCCTGCAACTCTGGCCCAATGGTTTCCTCTATTTCATCTCCAATAGCACCCTCAACCAGGGCCGCAATATCATCCCATGGCATTTCTTTGGGAACATTAGTCTGAATTTGTCGGTGCTCCCGAGTGAGAGTAGACCCTTTCAAGAGCATGTTATCCTTATCAATTATCAAGCCATAAAATTCCCTAGTGAGATTAAGGAAACTCTGTATTTGTTTATCATCCTCAAATACCTACCAATTCTTAACATTATCTAAGACGAAGGGTCTGTGCTTAACTTCAATCTCATATTTACTATTGGGGTACATGGGAACTTTGAAAATAGTAGTAAAGTGGCCCAAAAATCAGCTATACCATTTTACAACCTGGGAATCAAATTAAACTTGCATTCTTAAAAACATTCTATCAAATACAGGGAGGCATTTTTGTAGCTTCTCATCCTGGGATGTCTGGACTGATACATGCCCTGCACTTGCTTAATCAGCAGCTCGAATTCTCCATGTATCACCACCCTCTTGATTTTGAAATATTTTGGGATTTGAATTGCTAGCATCATAGCCTCATATTATGCCTCATTATTTGTGCAATTGAAGGCCAATTTATAACAATAATTTAAATCCCTTCCTTCTAGGGGTTTCGCCCAAACTCCGGCCCCTGCCCCTTCTTTGCGTGTTGCCCCTTCAAAACTCACATTCCACAATCCTTCCAATTCTTCATGAGTGGGGACAAAATAAGTGTTCTATGAACTAAAATTGTCTTTGCCTCCCTCTATAAATAAAATGGATGATCCTATCTCAGTGTCCAATGAGTAGATGGGGTGGTTATTTGTCCTTTCAACAATGATCACCATGTGTGCCAACTTTTTCTCTCTATAAAGCCTCCTTTGTACACCAAAAATAGGGATGGTGGCATATGACATATCCATTTGAAGTGCACTTTTGAGCTTGGCTACCCAGTATCTTGACAGCAACATTCCAAACTTGGGAGGAAAGTCAATCACCACTGCATCCATGACAAGGGTTTTGGTAGGGATCTAAGACAAAGATATGACCAAATATTTGATCAATCGAAGGCACTTAACTTTACTGGAATCAAAAGAAAAAGGTATTTATAAGTCTTGGTCACCTCTATTCCTAGTTCATCTATGATCTTCCTGGGCATCATATTATGTGAAGCTCCTGAATCAAGCATGGAATTGTTTAGGATGGAATCATGAATGTTGAGACTGGTGTAGACAGGAGGGACATCTTCATCAGTAGACTCATCTACATGGGGTCCAAATAAGATGGTGGGGCTATCATCTTGAAGATTTAGGGAATCTGATATTACAGATATTTCTCCTGGAGACTTCAACACGATCGTGATTTGGAACTTATATTCATAATTTCTTAACGATTCTATGAGAGGAACAAAGATTTTTCTTTTTGAAATTTTGGCCTCTAAAATGAAAGAGTTTTGTCCCTGATCTAAGCTCCTTGGATTATCTTCTTTCTTTTCTTTCCCTTTGGGCTCAGTTACATTCTTGGAGGTATCCTTAGGGGGCAGATCATTCCTCGTATTTCTTATAGAGGCTTTGTTTGCTGCCTCTTTATTCCTCATAATGAAAACATATATGTTCCTTAGACCAATATGCCTCTACAGATCCATGACAGCAAGTTGGTACCCCTTCTTAAACTCCTTTGTTTCCTCATCAGGTAGCTCTTCTGCTTCATGACAGGAATTATCATGCTCTTCTTTGGTAAAAAAGGCAGAGGATGAATCACTCTCTAGCTAGTGAATTTCATCCTCAACTTGATTTTCATAACCTTGCTCCACATAATTCTCCTAAAACAGGGGACTAACAGGTTGATTATGAGGATTTATTTACTCTCTCTTCCTGTTTTGGAGGACTTCGGGCCCTCTAACTTTCTGGTTTCTATTTTTCTGCTCTTTATTTTCCTTGGAAGGTGTTAAATTGTCCATAGTGATTCTCTCCATCAACAATTCCATGGATTTCATCATCCTGTCCATCCTATCCTCTTGTGAGTTAGAGGAAGAAGGTTGTTTGGGATATTTATCTTTCCTTCTATTTCCCTCTTCTCTTCTCCATTCTCCCTCATCCCTCTTCTTCTTTCTAGCAACATTCAAGTTTACCTCTACCTCTATGGCATATTTCATCATATCAGCTAGGGAGGCCAATCTTCTTTCACTTAGAAACAGGGTAAATTAACTATCAAAGGCTTCAGCATATTAGAGTTGGAAAGAACCATGGGGGGGTTTGAACTGGGAAGGGACGGCATTATATGTCTTCATAAATCTATCAAAAAATTCTTGGATATATTCACTCTCCCTCCTCGTCATGGAATGGTACTGGGACAAATACTGCTTGGGGTTTTTCTTGTCTGCCCATTTTTCCTTGAAGGAATATTCAAAAGATTGATAGTTCAGAATGGAGTTGTCTAAAATATTTTTGAACCATTTTCTTGCTTCTCCAACAAGAATTTGGGAAAATAGTTTGACTCTAACATCATCATGGTCCACTTCCTGCAAATCTCTCTAGTTTGAAAACCATCCCAAGTGTTCCTCATATGAATACCCCCTTTCCCCATTAAATTGTCTGAGTCTGTGGGAGTATCCTGTTGATGTATTTGTAACTTCAGAATGTATTCTTCTATGTATCTTATATATTGTAATCCGATGTTTGTTCTAGGATTTTTCTATTATGTATTTGAGTCATGTTGTCATGCCTCGATGTTCCGATTGGGAAGTTGCTATAATGAGAAAGTCATGTCAAGTCATTGTGGGTAACCCTCCTATTTGTAAAGGGTTAAAGTCCCCACAGCTATGGGGCCCTTGGGTTATTATACTATCCTAGTGAATTCGACCCTAGGTGAGTCATTGTAAGTTGGGGCAATAGTCTCCACCATTGTGTTACCCTCCTATTGGTCAGAGGAGGCAAAGTCCCCACAAGTGGTGGTGCACTAGGGTTATTATACACTCATAGAGATGTAGGATCTAGTAAGTAATTGTTAAGTTGCGGCAACATGATTGAGTGCACTTCAAGTGAATGGAAGAATATAAATAGAGAGTAAGAGTCTCTATATTTATCGCTTGTAGTAACACATCATTCACTCACTCAAGTGTGGCGCACTAGTGAAGAAGGAAATACTGGGACTAGACAGAAGAAGAAGAATACTGTTGTTTTGGGATATCTCTTACTGTTTTGGTGCTGATTCTATCTCTAAGGAAGTTGCAGGATTTTCTCCTTTATGGTTTCCACAAGAAAAACTCTTTGTGTCTCTTGTCTCTTGTGATGTGCTTATGTTTTATTGTTGTGCTTGTTATTCTCTCAGTGAAAAGATCCTAAGATCATAATGCTAGCTTATTTGATGAAAAACTAACATGGTATCAGAGCTAACCTGAGAAGAAGACATTGTCCAGCTACAGAAGCTAGGGATTCTTACTTTTTGGGTCTCTCTCCACAATCTATCAGCAAAAGTATGCTAGAATGATTCTCCATTGAAGGGCGCATCTTTCTGTCGAAGCGGAATTCAATTCCGAGCATTTTCAGTTTTCGATGTGGAAATTAAGGCTTTCTACAGAAGAGGAATTTTTGAGTGAGACCAGTATAAGATTTTTCTCCTCATCAAAACTGAATTTTAGAGACCTGGATCAATAAATTTGGTTGGGTGAAACTCCAGGAAAGTCAAACCCTAGTTTGACCCCGAGCTTGAAAAACCCTAAATACTAAAACTGATAGGTTTTGGTACAGTCGCTATATTCCAAGGTTGGAAAAGTCTCAGAAGTTGAAGATTTTGGGGACCAAATATACAATCCTGAATAACAATGTGTCCAAACTTCATCCTCATATTGTCTCTATTCCAGGAGATATGATCTCTCAAAGTTAGGGTTCCATCCTCTTCTAGAAATCATCGATAAACAGGACACCTGGGGATAATTGAAATATCTTGGGCTACAGAGGTCACAATGAAATTCTTGAAGATGTTCCAGAAAGGGCACGGACTTTAATTTTTGTTGTCCAAATATCAGACTCAGAAGATGAACCAGTGACACGTGGCATGCCATACAACTTTGTTGTTCTGAACAGTCCTGTAACAGGTCACCTTGGGAAAAGGATCATAAATCCCAAATGGTGAGATAAATTCTTATTAAACCTGTGGTTTTGGATCTAGGACATGTGAGGTTACCTCAATACGAAATTTCAGACATAGAGGAGTAGAAATTTTGGAGATATCACAGAAACAGTAACAGGCATTTCTGCAGAAGAAATTGGAAAATTAGGCCTTCCTGTTCCAAGAGCTTCCCTCCACTGTTTTCAGAAAAGGAGTACATTGGACAGCTCCATTTGAAGAGATATATATTTCTATCCAATCAGATCTGAAATATTCCAAGTTCTGAAAATTAGGGTTTCTGTGACAAACCCTAAATCAGCCAGCTCCGGAACCAGGACGGTCACCTCAAATCGGTAAGATCTAATCGTTTGCTATTTTCATTTGAGGATCTCATTTCAAAATGATCTATCCCATTAGCTTGATGATAAGCTTGGTAAAGTTGAACAACTTCCAAGCATGGAAGTATATGATCTCTCTGAAGAAAATGGATTGGACACCTACATGAGCATAGAGGTTCCATTTCCAGAGGGAGATGAGGCTAGAAGCCTTACACAAGAAGAACTTGGTCAAGGCCAAGAAGATTATTGCTGATTCAGTCATGAATCAACTTGTACCACAAGTGTCTCCCTAAATACACCAATGACGTTTGATTCCTTGACCAAGCTATTTGAAGGGAAGAACAGAAATCAGAACATGACCCTAAGAAACCAATTGAGGAATGTGAAGATCCAGAATGCAGAGACCATGCAGTCATAAGAGTCTCTCAAATCAAAGAACAACTTGAAGCGATAAAAGAAGAAGTGAAGAATACAGAAGTGGTGATGGCCACTTTGAATGGCCTCCTAGGATCATGGGATTCATTCATGCAAGGAATGTATGCCAGAAGGAAGTGATTACTTTCAATAGACTCTAGAAAGAGAACTCACAAGAAGAAGAAGCTCAAGAAGAGAAGGTGGGAGCAACTGAAGATCAAGCTCTTACCATCCAAATAAGATCCCTCAAGCAATGAGGAATATGAAGAAATCAACACTTGAAGAACTTCTTATCCACCTTAGCATTTGGATAAGAAACGATGCTATCATGAATGAAGAATACGATGAAGCTGAAGACTCAAGAAGGAGTATGCCCACGAAACAAATAAAGATAACTATTCAATTGCCATTTTCATGATATTATTTTGTTATGCATTTGTTTATATTCAGTTGATGTATTATGCATGATAGGATGTTTGCATTAACGACAGTATACTACTAATATGCATGTGATGGGTAAGTAGCTCATGGTGCTATACAACTCTCCATTGCTACTTATCTAGAATGAAACCTATTTGCTGACATATTGGATTAGTGCGCAATCTCAATGTTGTCCTGGTAGAGATGGAAAGCATCTAGAAAGTTTCAGTGAGATATGGATGAATGTTGTATTGGCTTAAGTAGTTGCATGATCATATATTTATGCATAATGACCTGCCAGTATGAATATTCCTTATGAAATGTTCTAACCATACAAATGCATTTGACTTGTAAGAAAGACCGCATACATAATCACCTACAAGCAAAGAAGAATGAAGACTTGTTTCAAAGAACAAGTGACGACAGTTCAAAGACAAAGAATAATATGACGAGTGTAGTGACATAATTGATGCAGAACCTTCCAGCCACCAAGAAGAAAGGGAAGACCAGTTCAAGAAGAATGATGTCAGAGCGTAGTATCGAGACCTGAAGAAAAGTTCATAGTTCCATCATGCAATAGATGAAAACATCGTGGGATACAAAGCAAGATTCGTAGCACAAGGCTTCTCATGAAAAGAAGGCATAGACTACGAAGAAACATTTACAGCCACTAGAAGTGAAGTCACATGATATGCATAATCATGTGTGCAAATGAAAGAAGGCATTGTACAAGTTCAGAAGACACCCATGGGAAACACATACATGATGATATTGATGAAGATCTTAACCTTTGCTACAAGGTTGAAGATGCAAGTCTATACACTAGATGGTCACATAAAATATTAGTAGCATAGGAAGCTACTTGTCACTCCGGTACAGAATGTTTCAGTGCATAAAGTGCAGAAGGCAGAGGGAGTATGATGCTCCACTTCAGAGGGAGTGACTATAGAATATCCTTAGGATCGACATGGTACGACAGGATGGACAGATTATTGATGACTCTGGGATTTACTGAGAGTAAAGTGGATTCCAACCTTTGCTTCAAAGTTGAAGGCAAAAGACCAGTGATGCTCCTGTTATGTGTCGATGCACTATTTTCTAGGCATGGAGGTGTGAACAAGGGAAGTATGCAGTAGAGATCCTGAATAGGTTCAGGATGATGGACTGCATGACCACACCTATGGCATCGAACATGAAGCTATTGAGTGATGCTTCATCAGAGTCGGTTGATGCTACGATGTATCGTCGGATGATTGGGTCATTGATGTACTTGACGAACACGAGACCAGACATTTGCTTTACTGTGAACACCTTGAGCCAGTACTTGATAGATCCGAGAAGTGTTCACTTGACTACTGCAAAGCATATTCTAAGGTACCTGAAGGGTACAGTTGAGTATGGGCTCAAGTATGATACGAATCAGAAGATTAACCTAGAGGGATATGTGGATTTGTATTGGGCAGGCAGTGCCATTGATAGGAATAGCACTTCAAGGTGCTGCTTCAGTATGGAATCAGATGTGATCTCTTGGTTTAGCAGGAAGCAAATTTTGTGTGGGACTGAGTACAGCTGAAGCAGAGTATGTCACAACTTATTTAGCTAGTTGTGAGGCAGTATGGCTACGGAAGCTACTGTCTGATATATTTGATCTCCAGTTGGATGCTACTTGTATACATTGTGACAACCATAGTTGCGTGAAGTTATCAGAGAATCCAGTGTTCCATGGAAAGTCGAACCATATCGAGATCAAATATCACTATATCAGGGATATGGTGTAGAGAGGAGTAGTGAAGCTTTAATATGTTGCGACGAAGGAACAGATAGCTGATGTATTGATGAAGCCATTGGCTAGGCTGAAGTTCGAGTACTTCAGAGAGAGACTTGGTTTTCTCCAGATCAAGGTTCCTTCCAAGAGAAAGTGATGAGACCCATAGCCATTCTGACATGGTGAGAGGATTGGTTCCTTCCATGGTCAGATGTAAGGGCTGAGCCATTCTATCATGGTGATAGGGTTGCTCCCTTCCATGTCAGATATGAGTGCTGGCCATTATGTCGAGTAGGACAAATGTAAGGGCAATTGCCATTCTAGGAATGGAGGCACCTGGTCAATTACCAGGAACACTCAGTGTGAGAACTGAGTAGCCATCCTGATGTGATAGAGGGATGTGTTCCCACTTGATCAGATGTAAGGGTTGAACCATTCTGTTCATGGCTAAAGGATTTAGTTCCTTCCATGTCAGATGTGAGTGTTGGCCATTCCGACGAGTAGGTCAGATGTAAGGGCAATTGCCATTCTCTAGGAGAATGGATGGGCCTGGTCAGTTACCAGGTAGCTCAGTCGAGGAGGACTGGGGGCCATTCTGATATGATTGTACGATTGGTTCCTACAAGATCAGATGTGAGTGCAAGCCCTTCCATCACTGTGATAGGATGTGTTCTTGTCTGGATGGATGTAAGTGCAGAGCCAGTCTTCGCATCATGTGTTGATCAGACGTAAGTGTTGAGCCAGTCTTTGCATCATGTGTTGATCAGACGTAAGTGTTGTGCCATTCTTCGCATCATGTGTTAATCAGATGTAAGTGCAGTGCCATTCTTCGTATCATGTGTTGATCAAATGTAAGAGCAGTATCTATCTTTGCATCATGTGTTGATCAGATAGAGATGATTGAGTCAGTCTTCTCATCATGTGTTGATTAGACGTAAGTGTTGGGCCTTTCTGACGAGTAGGTCAGATGTGAGTGTTGGGCGTGCCTTTCTGACGAGCAGGTCAAATGTAAGTGTTGGGCATGCCTTTCTGACGAGTAGGTCAGATATAAGTGCAGTATCTATCTTCACATCATGTGTTGTTTAGATAGAAATGATGAGCCATTCTTCACATCATGTGTTGATTAGATATAAGTGCTCGAAAAATACCTACATGGAGGCTAGCCTACAACCAGCATGAAAAAGGGTTGTCCTTGTAGAACTTCCTGTGACAAGAAGAATCATGAGATAGCACCAGTGATGATGATCCAGATCCAGTGATGATCCAGATCTAGTGATGATAGCCAGTGATGATCTAGATCGAGTGATGATCAAAATCCAGTAATCATGATCCAGCAGTGATGATCCAGATCAAGTGATGATCCAGATCCAGTCCAGTGATGATGTTCCATGATGATCCAGATCGAGAGATGATCCAGATCCAGTGATGATGTTCCATGATGATCTAGATCGAGAGATGATCCAAATCTAGTGATGATGTTCCATGATGATCCAGATCGAGAGATGATCCAGATCCAATGAAGATGACTTACAGACGAAGATGACTTAAATATGAAGATGACTTTGAATATGACGATGACCTAGATGATACAGAGAAGAAGACTTGTGCTGATAAATTGTGTCAAGAGAATACCTTCCTAGTTAAGAGGGAGTGTTGATGTATTTGTAACTTTGGAATGTATTCTTCTATGTATCTTATATATTGTAACCTGATGTTTGTTTTGGGATGTTTCTATTATGTATTTGAGTCATGTTTTCATGCCCCAATGTTCCGATCGGGAAGTTTCTATAATGAGAAAGTCATGTCAAGTCATTGTGGGTAACCCTCCTATTTGTAAAGGGTTAAATTCCCCACAGCTGTGGGGCCCTTGGGTTATTAGACTATCCTAGTGAATTTGACCCTAGCTGAGTCATTGTAAGTTGGGGAAATAGTCTCCACCATTGTGTTACCATCCTATTGTTCGGAGGAGGAAAAGTCCCCACAAGTGGTGGGGCACTAGGGTTATTATACACTCATAGAGATGTAGGCTCTAGTAAGTAATTGTTAAGTTGGGCCGACATGATTGAGTGCACTTCAAGTGAATGGAAGAATATAAATAGAGAGTGAGAGTCTCTCTATTTATCACTTGTAGTAACACATCATTCACTCACTCAAGTGTGGTGCACTAGTGAAGAAGGAAATACTGGGACTAGACAGAAGAAGAAGAAGACTACTGCTTTTTTGGGAGATCTCTTACTATTTTGGTGTTGATTCTATCTCTAAGGAAGTTGTGGGGTTTTCTCCTTTATGGTTTCCCTGAGGAAAATAATTTGTGTCTCTTGTCTCTTGTGATGTGCTTATGTTTTATTGTTGTGCTTGTTATTCGCTCAGTGAAAAGATCCTAAGATCATAATGCTAGCTTATTTTATGAAAAACTAACATATCCTTGGAGAAGGTCATGAAGAGAAGTAGGAAGAATTATAGGGGCAAACCTATTAGCTATTCTTGGGGTTATAGTTTGGCTTCCAATAAGAGTTGAAATTGGTAAGGCAGACAAAATGACTGCACTGTAAGGAACTGCAGAGCTAAGAGGGGTTGTGAAAATTTTTTAATGATGAAAGTTGCTTAAGCTTTGAAGTGATAGGTAATAAGGATATGGAAGAGAACTACTCTGTCGTAGGAGAGTTTAATGAGTTTGATTCAGAGGAAAATAAGGGGCACTCTTGGTCGGACAAGGGTTGAATATCCCTACCTAAAGGCTCTAATATCTCATGTGACCAAGCAGTATTGGATAAATTGAATGCAGAGGGGTCCAAAACTAATTCAGAGAGGTTGGATTCAGACCTAGTCCTGGGGAAAAATAGCTCAAATTATTCATCACAATGCTCAAATATAACATTAATAGAAGAATCACCCTCAGTGGGTAAAGAAAGAGTTCTATCTAACTGAGGTATAACTAACCTTTGTAGCTTATTTTCCTTCTGAATCAGTCTCTCTAGATCAAAAATATATTGAAAAGGTTTAGCATTAGGATTGCTCCTTGTATTGGTCCTTTTGGTCACCTATATTCCCAATGGAATCACCTTCCAAAATATTTGAGTGGATTTTCCAGAGCATATACAACCAATATGTGTCTATGACCAGTTTCTCAACCAAGTCGTAGAACTAGGACAATGTCATTCCCCTGAGGAGATAATAGCAATTATTCCCCGGCAACGGTGTCAAGATGTTAGCACTTGGTAATTTTCCTATGGTTGTGATAGGAAATCACTTGGGTAAGCATTTCAAACCAAAATTTAGGCTATATTCTAGCCTATACAGCCACATAGGGATTTCTTAGTGTCACAAGACCATTAACATACACATATTTCTTACAACAAGCATTCAAAAGGCTAGATTTCTGATGGGGACATGTTGTTTGTATTTTGAAGAGTGTAATACATACAAACAGAAAACACCATTGGGAAATGGAGTCGAAGCCTGAAAAATTCAAGGGATTACATTAATAATTATAGGTGATTATCCTTTGCAATTTGAGGCAACATGAGAATTAACATTCATTCAAATAAATTTAAGAGATGGAAGGGGGGAATGAGAATAATCCCACTAAAACCAGAGGCACCTATATGTGGATGAATCTCTTGAAACACCTTTATCATAAGCAACAATAAAGGATGATAACTGAAATGGAGCACCTAGAAGAGGATGAATTCCATGAAATTCATCATAAACACATAAAAAATACCATTTATTATGAAAGGAGTACTTATCAGAGAACAAAATCCTTGCATGCAACTAGAAACGTATTAGTAGAACTTCACACATACATGGAAATGGAGCATATAGGAAAACACAGACTGAACATTGAACACTGTGATGAATCTTGGACACTCGGAACATACTTCTACAATATTGAATACTTCCAAGAAAATTTCAAGAATACAAAACCAAGCATAGAGGCTTCCAAAATGAATGTTGAGCCCTTTTTCTCCACTAGTGAGGTTACGTTTATAGTGAAATTTTCTTCTGATACCAACCTTGAAACAGAGCGCCAAAATCAGCCACATCATGGGAATCAAGCCTAAATATAAAAAATTCTAACAAACTCTTAGGTGGCAGATTCTCCATGATCATAAAACAAATCGATAAATCATGTTGGGATGCGCATGACTGACCAAAAATGGAAAACCTTGACATCTAGGATTTCATGCTCACTTAATGAAAACGACTATTCAAAGCCTCTTCGAACGGCCTTCTGCTGCAGAGGTGAAGGAGTAGTTCTGATACCTGAGTAGGGGTTCCTCAATTGCTTCCTTCTTTGAATCTATAGCGGTTGGTTGGGAAACCACTATCTTGTTTGCAACCTCTTCCACATTCCACGAGATCCTTCCCACAAAATCCTTTCCATAAAATCATGGATTTTAAATCTCGGGTTCACCAACCTCCATAACCAAACTTCTGTCTTTTTGCTTCTGCCCTTTTTCTTATGCCCTTTTTCTTCCTCCTTTTTCCTTCTGCAAAATTATGGGTTGTGGGATGCAGGTTTTCCAACTCTCATAATCAAGCTTCCACCTTTTTTCTTTCACCATTTTCCTTCCACCTTCTTCCTTCTGCAAAATTGTGGGATGCGGGGTGTGATTTTTCCAATTCTCATATCTATATTTCCACCTTTTTGCTTCTGCACTTTCCTTTCCACCTTTCGTGGATTGTGGGTTGTAGGTTTTCCAACTTTCTCAAAGTTCAACTTCTACCTTATTGCTCCTACCTTTTACTAGACCATTGATTTATTTACGGGTTCATCCCTAGTAGTCGATCTGAGACCAAACACATATTTCCCATATAAATCTTACTTCAAAGGTCGGTACTAAGGGTTTTTTCGCTATTATGATACTTCATACTAAGGAATAAGGTTTCTAAACAACTTTGAACCCTTTTCTACACCCCTCTAGGCCATAAGATATGGATTTTTAGACCTCACCTTACATTTACTCTGGTCTAACCCCTTTCCCAACCATTTAGCTCATACATGGTGCTAACACACTGGTCACAAACCAAATGTGTCCAATTTCATGGTTTTTGGGTCAACTCCTTGGCCTCGAATTCCACTAGATAAGAGAAAGTATTTACAACCACGGAGTTTTGAGTACATGTTCATTGGGTATGCTGAGGAATAAAAGGGATACAATCTATTGAATATCATAACTCAGAATATACTCATCGAGAGAATTTTTTGTTTCGAAGAAGCTCTCCAATATTTGAAACTAGTAGAGGAAGAAACTGTTGAACTGCCTTCTCTTTCTGTTGAAGACTCTAGAGATGAAAATGAAATTGTGAGATCTGATATTTCAGATTTTATTTCTGGTATAAGTGAGCATGAAATATAAGGTTCTGAATCAGATCTGAATTATCCCTCTCATCTACCAAATGGGTAGAAAATATTCTCTCTTCTGTCGGGTCAAATGTTGGAAATCCCGTTGATCCAAGGAGAACTCGAGAATATTTTCAAAGAGCATGTATTGCTATTTATTGAAATGATTATTTGATGTCTGAGAAGTTCTACATGATGATTGGATCTGATCCTAAGTCATATTATCATGCTCTGAATGATCCTTGATGGCAAGCTGCAATGGATGAAGAGTTTAACTATCTCCGAAAAAATGCAACTTGGGAGCTAGTTTCCCTTCCACCTGGGAGGAAACTTGTTCAATGCAAATGGGTCTATAGGAATAAGTTTGCTGCATATGGATCAAACTAAAAATATAAAGCATGGTTGGTAGAAAAAGGCTTCTCCCAATTCCAATGAGTGGACTACACTAAGACCTTTGCACCGGTGGAAAAAATGGATTCTATACGGCTAGTCTTAGCCATTTCTGCATCCTAACACTGGTATGTGCACCATATGGATGTAAAAAGTGATTTTATTCATGGATACATGCAATAATAGATATACATGAATCATCCTAAAGGCTACACATCATATCCATTATTAGTTTTCAAGCTTCATAAATCCTTGTATGGATTAAAATACGCCCCAAGATCTTGGTACACCAAAATGGATTCTTTTCTACTATCACATAACTTTTAAAGATGTAAGTTTGATCCAAATGTGTACATGAAAAAATATGAAGGTAATACTGTGATTATATTTTTTTATGTTTATGATCTATTAATTATAGGAAGCACCCTTTCTTCAATCATCTTTATAAAAAAACTGCTTTACATGAAGCTTTTGAGATGAGTGATCTAGGCCTGCTGAGGTAGTTTCTTGGGCTAGAAATAAATCAACATTTTTATGGTATCATGGTGTCCCAATACAAATATGCTTAAAACATGTTAATTAAGTTTAATATGGATGATTTTAAGGTAGAACCTTTCCCATTCCTCTTAGGAGTTAGTCTTGAAGAGGGAAATTCTACTCCACAGGTGGATTCTACTCTCTACCATCAGTTGATTGGAAGCCTTCTCTACTTGACACATTCAAGGCCTGACATTTTTTATGACGTGAATTTTGTATCAAGGTACATGTAGCAGCCTCATGAACTTTATTTGAGGGTATCCAAGATGATTCTATAGTATGTGCAGGGTACTAGAACCTATGGTGTTCATTATGCTGTTGATTTTGAACTAGACTTGGTAGGATTCACAGATTCTGATTGGGCAGGAGATAGCATAGATCAGAAGTATACTTCTAGATATGTTTTCATGTTTGGTGTTGTGCCTATTTTCTGTTCAATAAAAAATCAGGTTTTCATTTCCCTTTCTTCAGAAGAGGTAGAGTACAGAGGAGCGGTCAATGCATGCATACAGGCAATTTGGCTTCAAGGTATCTTAGCAGAGTTCGACATTGGTAGCACTTCATCTACTGTCATTTTTTGTGAAAATCAAAGTTCTATCAAGATATTGACAGATACAATTCAGAGACAGAGAACAAAACACACCAATATCCACATGCACTACATTAGAGAACTTGTGCATGATAGAACAACTGTTCTGCAATATTCCCCTACATATGATCAAATTGCAGACATTTTCACCAAGAGATTCATTGAGAATAAGTTCACTTACCTCCATTCACTGCTGGGGGTGATTTCCATCATGGTGAATATAGATTAATTCTTTAGTGTTCAGTTTGAGGGGGGGTTTCTTTCCCACGGGGTTTTTCCTCTTTTCCTCACTTAGAATTTTTTGAGCATTTTAGACTTAATTTTTTGTAAAGAGTGACCTATGGCCTTTGTTGTCAGGGCCCTTTTTTTTTTACTCCTCCACATTATATTATATTAAGGGGGTGTTTTGGAGTCATTTTTCAACCACGCATATTTATTTGGCTTATTTGGCCTAATTTACCACTTATCCTAAGTTGTTGAGTCAAATATGTGACTACATCATCAATTGGATCTCCTCCTTCAATCAAGGAGCCTAACATAGTCTTATACTTCAATCAAGGATACTAATTGAGCCTCCTCCTTCAATATAAGAGAAAATATAGGTTTATCTGCATGACATATGCACCCCATTCAATCAACTGAAGGTTGTTTCACCTACCTTTCCATTAAACTAAAGTTGTAAAAGCGCCTCCCTCATTATTTTTCCTATTTTTGGTTAAATGAAATTAACTAGAGTGATTAAAGGAGCCTCCACTTAATTTTGGTGATTAAGTTCAGTTTAGTTTAGTTCATCTCACCTAACTTAAGTCAGATAGGAATCCTCACCTACTTGTTGGCATGCATTTGAGTTATATTCAGTTAGACTCGGTCTAAATTGCCTTCGAATCAGTTAGAGTCAATTAAGTTGGATTTAAGTGGTTAACGGATGTGCTGAGTGGTGTTTAACTGAAAAATAAGACACTCTAATGTAATGAATTTGAATGACCTCACTTGTATTCAAATTGTATGGCTCTTTATTCCATTGTATTGCATTGTATCACTAGTTCTGATTAATGATAAGAAAATATATAATTGCAAGTATTTTTGCATTGTTTCATGTCATTTCTGATTAAAATTGATCTGTGTAATCTATTGTAAGTTTCTTTCTTGGTCCTTAGATTGATGTGACTCCAATTTTATATTGCAGTGATAGGATAGTCAGAGTGCTATCCCTGGATGGTATTGGGATCCTTAAAAGTGTCTCTCTATATACACAAGGTACGTGGGAGCTCCACTCTGTAGTAGTGTTGTCTAATGCACAATTGTTTGAAAGAGGCCTTCCTATATACCATTGATTACATGAAGTAGTTTTTGATATACCTCAAGGGTACGTGAAATCTGTTCTATATACTAGCAATATGTGGAAGAACCACATGATCCTTGAGATCCAGTACAGGAAAATAATGACATATCCTACATTTAAAGTCATCGAAACACATCTCTAGCCTATAAAAAATTTCTAAAAATTATAAATTAATACTAGCACTTGATTTTATCTTTCGCAATTAAGTGAAAGCATGAGGTGAGTACTGAAAAGTGAAACCATGCAGAATTCTTGGCTAAACCTTTTTTCTTTCTCTTTCGCAAAATTCCCTGCTTCAGGACGAGATATAGTTTTGGTTCCTACTTATCCAAAATGAATAAATCCCAAGAAAAAAAATATGGAACTATATTTTCAAACCTATGCAAGCACATCATGACTTCAAAAGCAAAAAAAAATTGAAAAGGAAAATGACAAGATCTCTTTTTGAAAGAAAGACTATGATGACCACTTAACACACCATACCTTTTAAACTTCTTCAAAATGAAAATAAGATGCAAACCACACACATTTCCTTTTTTTTTAAGAGGAGGAATATCTACGGAGAAATAAGAATGTAAACACCTGAAATTCTATAAGACAAATCAAGTGCTTACCAATTCATATGTAAGCTTAACCTAGAATGTTTCACTTAATTTTTTTGAAAAAATAAAAAATGAAAACAACCTTAAATTAAACTATGAAGAAAATAAAAGTAGTTATACTTTCTTTTCAATTGACTATGCAACATTCAGAGATCTAAATACACACTTTCTTTTCAAATTTCTTCTTCAACCAAAGATCAAAAATACAAGAAGCTCATAAGCCAATCCAACTAGTTCTTGAAGGTATAACCTAACCAAGCCTAACATAATCCCCAGATTTCAATTTATAGATGAAACTATCAGATTCAAACCAAACAAGCTTGAGAAAACCAAAATAAAAATTCCAAGTTTTAAAATCACGTTGGGAATAAAAACCCTACCTGGAACTGTTGTTTAAAAACTGAGTACAGAGCGTTACTGATCTAGCACCGCCTTTTTCCAACACGAACAAAGTGGTCGCACTGCTCTCTTTACACTATATTAATGTGGTGAAACCTCATATTTCCTATGTCAAAGGTGTGATGGTTGCTCTTACAACATTGCCTAGGTGCGGTGGCGCTTGTAGATCTCAAAAGAAGGCACAAGGAGAAAAATAATATGTTAATTTTTAATAGCAGGCATCAAATGACAATTTTCAGCAAGTAAATGAAGCATATAAGGTAGATTGGGACATATCTAAGCATATGTAATCAATTTCAAATCAAATCCAGCTAAACCAGTAGATCTGATCAACCAAGAAATTAAAGTTCAAAGAAAGGCAAGAACCAAGAATAACCAGAAGTTCTAATCTCATCTCCAGCGAAGTCGCCAGTTTTGTTACTGAAAATACTCACCTTCTATTGACAAAAGTTCTTTCCCTAGCTTGAAACACTCAAATCTATAACAAATGAGCCACAACAACTAAAATTACTTCCACTATGATCAAATAGATGCTTGGAATAAACTCTTTTACCCATCACAAACCATAATATGTTGGCCTTTGGAGTGTGTGATTCCCACAAATTATCCTACAAAGGACACACAACAAATCATACACAATATTAAAGTACCAAGTTTGATCTATGATCCTTTGTTGATGACTAAGGAGTTCAACAATGAAAGAAATTTTCCATACACAGTATCATTCATGGGAATGGAACTTTTATTTGCATAAATGAAATAAAGAGAGAAATTACAACCAAATACTTAGTGTTGAGAAGTCTCTTCTCAAGTAAATATTTCCTCCAAAGCTTCAAAATTGTCTACCAAATTCTCACTCTCCTTGGATAGATTTGGCTAGACTTTTTATGCTATAACATAATCTTCCTCCTCTTCCCCATGGGGGGTGAGCCAATACTTATATCCATGGAAGGATGGGGTAGGTTTAGGATCTCATGGGTGAGGTGGATGGAATGACCTATAAGGATGGATCTTGAGCCTAGGTGGTCAAGAAGTTGAAGGATGAGGCTGCTATGAAGTCAAGATTTGAGAAGCCTCTCGAAGCTTCTTTTTAACCTTTATAACTCAATCACCGCTCTTTGTCCACTAAGACAGAGTTTTACCCAAGGATCACCTCTCATTGTATGAAGGTAAGTGGTAGTGGCACCACTTATTGTTTAAGCAAAAAAAGGTGTTACGCATAAGGGTGATGCACATTGACCACAAGAAAAGTGCGGTGGTGGCCAAAGGTGTGAAATCACTCATCAATGGTCCATTTTCAACTTCATAACTTGAGGCTTTGAGGAAAATACTGATATTTCATTCTTGTTATATGATGATGATGATAAATGTGCGTAACAAAGGTCCTTTTCTGAAAGCTGAGATGGGAAGCCTTTGAAAATTGATACCCTAGTTTCTCTCAGAACCAATTTATAGGTCAAAAATGAAACTTCTTCAAATTTGATTATGCTTTCACCAAAAAAATGTGCCCTCCTAGGGAGACTTATCCTATCTCTCTTTTCTTGACGGTTTGTGGAGACAAGACCTTAAACTAGGAATCCATAGTTTCTACTACTGCATAGTGCCTTCTTTTAGAGAGGCTCTGATAACATGTTAGTTTTTCTAATCTTATTCAAATTGATTAGGATATTTATCTAAAAGAATAAAAATCATAGCAAGATGCATAAGATAAAGCAGATACACATGACAAAAATATTTTCCTCGAGGAAACCATAAAGGATAAAACCCCACAAACTTCCTTGGAATAGTTTCGTCTCTATGAAAATATCACAAGATGGAAAAACCCAAGTGTAAGAAGTCATATCCAACTCTCTCTCCTCATGCAAACTTGAGTGGGTGAGTGTTTGTATAAATTAGGGAGGGAGACTCCCCATTTATACCTATGAAGTGAATGACCTAACAACTTGAATGGATCGACTTCTTACCCTAAGAAGGTCAACTTATCCTAGGGGGCATTAAAAATACATTTTATTATATTCAATTTGGGAAATACTACCCCGACTTACAATGGAGGGCTTACCTCAATGACCATAGACGATAATGACATCCCAATAAGAGGAAAAAACATCTCCAATGGGGGTACAACAATTACAATAATAATATACATCATAATATCTTTTGAAGTTACAATTACAACAACAAAAGTTGCATCACAATCTGAGACAATGGAAGAAGGGATTCCATGAAGATAGAAGATCTAGTCCATGACAATTTGTGCAAATAAGGAGGATGTATATGGATGGATAAGGTCACCAAAATGACTATATTTGGAGAGGTGAATCACAACCAAGATCATTGTATTTCCTATAGATTTAGGGATCCCTTCAATGAAATCCATCGAAATATCTGTCCAAATTTGTGTAGGGATGGGAAAGGGTTTGAGCAATCCTGGAAGGAGTGTCGTTTCATCCTTGTGGAACTAGCAGGTATCACATTCAACCACCATCTATTGAATTTTCCTTTTCATTCCCTTTAAAAATAAAATAAATCATGCATGGTCATATGTTTTGAGTTATCCAGAGTGCCCTACCAATGTAAAATCACGGAGTTCATAGAAGACAACTTGTTGAATATTTGTGCTCTAGGGAAGCACCAGACGACTCTTGTATCTCATAGAAGCACCATCCCAATGTTGAAATATTGTAACTTCAAAGGATATTCTAATTTCATTTTACTGATGTACCCCAAGTGAGTGTTGTTGTTGCATCCACTACCCCCAAAAAATTTGATGACTTTAGGGCCCCTCCTTAGAGTTCTAGCTTTTAGTTTCCTTTTCCCCTTAAAGTTTTGCTTTGATGACTTAATTTGTATTCTGGAAAAAGTTTGAAAAGTTTTTTGCTTCAATTCAATACTTATATTTTTCCCAACATATTGGAAGAATTTTTGGATTTTTTCCGACATGATGGAAAAAAAATTTGGATTCTTGCCGACACGGCGGAAAAAATATTACTTCCAGCCCGACACTTTCCAGCTGATTTCACGTTGTATTTTTCCCAAAGTTTCAGCCTGTGTTAGAAATTTTTTGAGTTTCCAACTGATGGTTGACAAAATTCTTCCTTTGAACCCGGCGGTTCTTCATCGAGTCATTTCACCAGAGTCTGGCCGACCATTACAGCTAAACCTTCCTTTCATCGTTGAAGTGTCAGCTCGGCTCGGGATTTCATTGTAGATCAGTTTTTTTTTTGGCAAGTCTATTGACAAGCCTTTGGTCAAGCATTGCCAGTAAACTTCTTCAATAGTTTCGGTATGTGTTTGATTTTCTTTTCGAATAAGGAGGAAAATTTTGCATCTTATAGCTGACCCTTCGTTCCCAAAACGTCAGATGAGTCGTGATGATTCCTTTTGTAATTGGTTTCGACGAAGAAAGCCAATAGTTGCGGAAGAATTTTTTTTTTGAGCCAAAACTTTTAGAAGGTGGTTGTTTTTCCCTCGTCGATGTAGTGATCTACCGATGAGTTTCAAACTTGGGAGCCAAATGACGTTTTTCACCCATGTGTTTAAAATTCCCCAATGATCGCATTTAATGCGCGTTTGTTGTGTTTTCTATATATGACTGTAAGGATTGTTTAACGGCCTGTCACTCCATTTTGAACATGTTCTAGCTATTGATTGCTCACTGAATCCCATGCTTGTCTTCTCCAACTCCACACCTTTCGACTTTTTCCAGGTAGGCCTCTAACTATGTCTTTTACTGTTTGGTAAATGGGGTTTTTATTTATCGTTTGGGTTTTCTTTGTGTATGGGATTAGGTTTTTCTCTATGTGTTGTGGTTTTAAATTCTGTCTCTCAGCCTCATAGGGTTTTGGTTGGTTTTGAGTTTGTTGAACCAGTCCCCATTTTTCATTTGACCTAGTTTTTTCACCAGCCGTGATTCTTACCTACTCCCATCCATTGTTGTCTCAACTAATCATGACTTTGGACATGGATAGCTCAGATATCTATTGTGTTAATGATGATACTAAGGTGGGTTATAGTTTTTGTTGGTCGTTCCTCGCCTGGTTCTTGTTCGTCTGTGGTGACAAGGGATCGATGAAGCCCCGAGATCAGGAAGCCTTCATTTTCCTTAGGTTACTAGCCTAGGTTTTTTGTCAGAGAATATTTGGCCCTTTGTGGTCGAAACCGTAGTCTCAAAATTTTCAAATTCGACCCAAGATTGTTTGAGGTGCCATTGTTTTCCTCTGGACTATTTCCCCGCATGCCATAAGGTTAATGGAGGGGGGCTTGTGCGTATATTTTTAAAATTGTTTTTGATACTTCCTCTGTTATTTTGTTTAGAACACTAGATGATTTAGATTTGAGATCTCGAAGTAGCAGTTAGAACCCGCATGTGAACTAGGTTTTATAATCCCAGTTTGACCTCACCCTAGGTTTGGTGTTTGATGTTATATAGATTTTTTCTACATCACAAGGTTGTTTCTCAATGGATAAAGATGATTCGGTAAAGATATTTTTTATGTGTGAAATCTTGTACTTAATGAAAAAATGATTTGTTAGTTAGGATTTTCTTTATATCTTGAAATTTTTCAATATTTTCACAGTTTCCTATTTATATGAATGCATATACACTAATCCATTTTTTGATGTGATTGTGTCACAGCCTCAGTCCTCCCATGACACCATGCCAAAGAAAGGAAAGAAGAAATCCAAGGTTGCTAAGGAGGATTCAGATTTGGAAATCATTCCTAGTATAGAGATAATATATTAAGATACCAAAGTAATCGGTGGAGCTAAACCAGAGTTCAAATGGGGACATATATACCCCATGATCAAAGATCAAAAGTTCCCAGATGCAGGGTTGGAGGATATTCCCCTGTATGAAAAAATATTGATATCTAGGAGCACTAAGGTATCCACGCGACCTGAAATTTTCCCTTGTGCCGAGGTGATCGACTGGATTTTACCTAAAGAAGATGTAAATGATATGATCATATCATAGCGTCAAAGGAAAAGGTTTTTCCTCCTTCACTCCTGCATACCTAGCCAAAGCATGCAATATACCAGTCCTAGAAATCAACATGAGAGACGACTAGATAAATAGTATAAATTTAGACTATATTGAATGCACAAAGCTGATGATGATAGCAGGAAATCCATTTTGACAGAGAACCTCTGGTGAATATGAAACTTCCAACTTGCGCACTCCTCACATACTTGTAGCTCTAATGCTCAATAGAATATTTGGCAGGGACAATGGGAAGTTCTATAATATATGTTGGATCCCACTAATGTATCATTTGACTATGCCAGGCACTATCTTCAACTAGGCAGACATTGTTGCAAACAACTTGTCTTCTTGCATAGGTGCTGCACTCAAAGGACTGCTCGAAAGAAAATATGAATTCTACATGGGGTCATATCTAATTGATTGCATGTTTTGTCATTACCCATTCCCAAAACTGAACTGTAGTTGGAATAATTCTAGGACCCCCATCTACACAGCATATCAGATCTTATGGGACCATAAGTATCACAGTTTCTATAAGCTTATCTATGAGGAACTTTTGATGCCAATTAACCAATTGATATTTCTTGAAGAATGCAAGTGTATGTCTAAGGGAGCACTTGAGGTGAAGCGAATATGGAGATTATTTTTTCTCTGAATAAGGCACCTATCTGAGGATGTATTTGGGGAATAGAGCCCTGTCACTGCTTCCTAAGTATGTCACTTATTACATCATGCATAAGGAAGTAGTAAGACAGTTTTTTTTGGATGGATTTGGGAATTTTATGTTTGACATGAAGAAAGTGGTATACCCACCAATTCCTTTCTATGTTGGTAGCTACAAGTTTTCAAAATTTAAAAGCACGTAGGATCATAAAAGCAAAGCAAAAGTTGTATGAGGGAAGAGGATAAGGTGTACAAGTTGCGTACTAGGAATCCAACTAGAAACATCTAAACACCTAGGAAACTAATGAAAGTCATATACTAAGGTCTAGATGACTAATTTTATTCTAACAATAATTTTCCTCAAGAGTTGCTTCTTGCTCACCATAAGTAGCAGATACATTCACAACAGTGGGAATAGGACTTTATTCTCCTTCTTGATAAATGGATTTTTTCCATAGTGGAGTCTATGTGGGGAATGGATTCACTAGTTAGAGGGTTCTCCTCAACCTTATTTTTAGAGTAAAGTCTTCTAATCTCATGTCGCTAAGGATTCAATGGGTCTTTTCTACATCACAATTTTTGCATATGCTAGGTATATTTGTTGTTCAAATACAAGAAAAAATGTTGCATGTGCTTTTCTGGCCTCTTCCTCCTATGATCAATAAAGAGGATGCTAGTCATGATTCTTTGACAGAAAATAGGTCACCTTAATATTTTTCGGTGTGTTCCTTGAAGATCCCTAAAAATGTCTAAAAGGATTTTAAACTCTCCCCAACAACGAATCCAAATATCTTGTTGTTACTCATGATTGCACCCTTCAAGATGGTGGTCATTTAGCTTCTTAGAATACAAATAAATATCAAATAAAACACAATTGATGCTTTGAGAGGGTTACAATTCCAATAAAGGATGTGCAATATGCACCTTCCTACACCACCTTCGACCATCGAGTTAGTCATTAGGCCAAGGGAGCGTACCCTATATTTGGGAGGAGATTTCCTTGGTCTATCACCCTAAGGTGCCTCATGGATTCTAATATGATTTCATTGACTAGATTTGCAACTAGAACCTATAGTGCATGAAGTCAGTTCTAACTATTGGTGGGAGGGCGTGAGGGGTTAACACTATTTTGAGTGGGGAGGAAAAAAATATATTAGGGAAACACCAATTAAATGGGACAAAATAGTAGGGAATTCTTAATCATATATCATTTCTCTAAAAGAAGATAAAATCATGTGGGCATGGTAATCATAGATCCACATATTCAAGAAAAAAATAGATAACATTCACCATAGAGACAAAAATCAACAACCTACATGAGACAGAATTTCTTCAAATGCCAGTGGCAGACGCCTTATTCCTTTCTTTAATTTAATAAAAATATCATCAACAACAAAGACATCAGAAATAATCTCCTTAGAACCTAGTGGAAAATTTTCCTATGTCCTATCTTTAATTTAATTACAGCCTCATTCACCCTCAACCATAAGGGACTTAAATTCCTCAAACACAAATGGTGAATCACCTTGGTCTTAGATTCAATTTAATCATAGTACAATTCACAACTACAATAAACATAAAGGGGTGGCATTGATCTCTTTGATTTCATTATAGTTAAGAATGAGGGAAAGAAGAAGAGAGGAACTAATGTTGTTGTAACACCCTGGTTTTGACCCCATTTGCATTAAAAATGTATATGATGTATATATTGTAATTAATCATGGTGTGGAGATAAAGACAAAAGCCCCACCATCTATTTAATGTTTTATGTTCCGGTGATTAAAATTGTTGCCGATGGTATTTCATGCTAGCCGAAACATGATAATTTTGGCATCACGTAAATATGCAATTTAATTAAAATCCCACAACCATCTATGTTAATGCAACAAATAATGAGATGGGCGTATGATTTCCTAAGGATAAGGGGGGGGGTATTTAACCTTTGGGGTCAATGGGGAAAAGCCAAATGTCAATGGGAGAACCCATTAAACAGTCAACTACCTTTCTTGTCTCATTCACCCAATTATTTAATTTTGACAAAAATTGGCTGAAGTAGTTATTGCATGGGGATGGGAAGAGTATGGGAAGGAAATTCGAATTTGGGGAAAACTCATTTTTGGGAAAAAAAGTTTTTGACTTTTGGGGCAAGTTAACACACAAAATGCATGCCCATTTGGCCATACACCCACGTCTTTCATCTCCTCATGCAGTGGAATCTTGGGATTTGTTTTACATTCACGGATTTTCCTGATGTGTGTTCTCATTCACGATTTTAGAGATCCTAGGTGTTTTTCTCACCATCAGTCATCCACCTTAGGGCTCTCTCAAATGGATGGAAGTTTCCTATGTGTGGAATTCACGTTTTTGGGTTTGTTGTGTGTTTTTTACGTCACGTGGGCAGTCGATTCTTCATTTTTCTCAAGCTGAGAATTTCATTTTTGTAATGGTCTATGGTTGGGTTTCCTTACCCACGATTTTTGTTAAATTTCTCCACTGTTTTCCAAGCTGAAAATCATTTTTATGCTGCCCAACGATTTAGAGGAGAGACCACATTCTCTTGGTTTTTGTTGAGATTCGTTTTTGGCCATGTTAGGGACAAAACGTTCCTGGAATTCAAATTGCTATTAGGGGGTTGTTTTCACCCACCTTGGCAATTCATTTTGTTGTCAAAATATTTTCCTCAACCCAGAAATTATGTATATTATTGTGTATGCATTTGTTGGGGCTCCGACCCTTAGGACCTTTAGTTTTGGTAACTCCGTGGGTTTTGCATGTAAGTGGAGTTATGCATCAAAATAGTCTTAGGGGTGTCAAGGTTGGGTCGAAGCCCCCTTTTGTATTCAACCCATGGTTTAAGTCCAGGGTTAGGGTTTTGGGCGCCCATGGTTTAAGTCCATGGTTTTGTAACAGTGCGCTGTATAAATAGGCACTCATGTAATGAAGTAGGGTTAGGTCTTTAACGATTATCATATGATGCTATTTTACAGCGAAGCTAAAAGACTATACAAGGGTTTTGGAAGGAAAGGTTAAGTCCCAGTTGTGTGCATGGACAACCTCTGTAGCTATGTGCGCAGAGGGTTTTGTAAGAGACTAGAAGATCTGCAGCTGTGTGCGCAGAGGCCTGCTGCTGTGTGCGCAACTTTGAGGAATTGAAGAGATCTACAGCTGAGTGCACACACCAGAACTGTGGTTTTGTAAAGAGATAAATAAACACAGTTCTATGGACGTAACCCCTACACTGGGGGTGAACCACGTTACATCTGGTGTCGTGGTTCTTGTGTTATTGTGATATTTCTATTATGTTCTTTTATGCATTAATAACTATAAATCTGATAAGTAAGATCGCTGCTAATAAATAGCTTCACTATGAATTCCCAATAAAGGGTTAAGCAAGTCATAGTTTGTTTATCTATCTGCGAAGATTATATATATGAATGTTGGGGCTCTATGTTAATTGATTATAATTTATTAAAGGCTAAGGGTACAGTAATATCCCTCTTCTGCTTGCAGAAACCTGATTCTGTGGCACCCCATAGCTGTTTCGGGTGAGACTGTAGCCTGTTCGCAGGCTGCTGCTGAAAGGGCCAACACTGTGGGTCTTTTGTTGGTGCGAAGTTATTGGTGAAACTCGGGTCTGCCCTTTATCCCAACAAATTGGTTCCGTTTCCGGTTGAACTCAGTATCTGTTGAAGAGGGATCTACGTCGTACCTCGAGGGCTATGTTCTGGAGACCCTCTGTAAAAGAAATTGGTGACTGGATCAAAGAGACCTACTTGAAGTTTGTAGAGCAAGAAAATAAAGATCCTCACTGTACTACGGAAATTTTTTTGTAAAGGTACGTCTTTTCTGATGTTTATGAAATTTTCTTTGGTAGTATACACATAGAATTGCACCAGTGGTTATCTAGGTTAACAGAGAGAAGGATGAACTTCCAAGAAAATCAGTTTCCTCCCTGGACCCCCTCAAGAATCACTATCTTGAAAAGGGTGAACAACGCGATTTCGCGAGCTGTCGATTTCTGGACGGCGCAAACCCTTGAAGCATTTGTGACGGAGTTCACCATCAACACAAATACCTCATTTAGCGAAGCTGAACGACAATTCTTCAAAGGACCGCATGGTAAGTACTTGAACTTATTGAGCTTGAATATTAAAATGCTATTGGCTGAAAAAGGAATTTTTCTTATAGAATCCAATTGTTAGATCTAGTACTACTAACCTATGGTTGGAAGTGATCAGGACTTCGACGAGCAAAGTGGTTTGCTGCGAAACGGTAAGAGATATAAGAGAGATCTTTCCTCCTCACCTGAGTACACCCCTTTAAGTTCAGAATACTCTGATTCCACTGAAACCCCCTTTGTTAGAAACCCTCCCATAACCCCGCAGCAAAGACCTGTTATCCCTGAAAACCTGTCGTAGTCTACAAGTAACCCTAGCGCGACTGTCCCTGTCACAGGTCAGCCTACCCCAGCAAGTTCTCCTACAACCCCCGCTTCCTCCACCCCTAGATACCTGATGGCCCATGTTCATGATGACATCAAGCTACCAGTTTTTAAGGGAACTGGATCGAAGGATCCAAAGCAATTCTGGTTTCTTTGTGAAGCTGTTTGGACCGCGAAGAACATTACAGACCAAGATGTGCGAAGAGCGCAGCTAATTACTTCCTTTAGAGACCGAGCCTTGACTTGGTTTATGAAGTTCTCTAGCACTCAGAATCCTGTATTGGCTGATATTAAAATATCACTGATGTTAGAATAATCAACCCATAGTATTACCCACTTAGACATTAATTCATTTATTTTTGTATTATTTGCCTAGTTCATGAGTCCCACCATGTGCAAGTTGCTAATTGCCTATCCATAGAGGTCAAACTTGCCATCTTTGACTCATGTATCACTTGGGAAATCCTTAGGAATAAAATATGCTTTATTCCTAGCCTCCTAGGTGCCCTTCTGCTTTTTCTTCTTTATTGCCTATTTTTTCAGTGTTTTAAGGCACATAGGAAAGCAAGACTAGGTGAGGTGAACTTGTTTTTTGCCCCTTTCATCCTCCACTCTTTCCTCCATGCAAAAGAATGTATGAGCTTCCATTCCACCACTCATTAGCTTTCCCATGTACCCTTTCCAATTCGTGAACCTCATGACAGATTTGGGATCAGCTTTTTACACCTATGGGGGATTTGCCTATTTTGGGTAAGCCTGCTTTATGCTAGTTTTGGATGCAGCCTTATGCATTCAATCTCTTGATGTATTCTATATATTCAGAAACCTATGTTATTATAGGGTTGGCTATTATACACTCAGTTAATATAATTTTTTGTTACAACTCCATATTCAGTCTCCATTGTTAGCAATTTTGCATGATCAATTGATAATTGTTGTGGGTAAAATTAATCTACTGCTGGCCTGAATTTCTACATGGTATCAAAGCCATTGTAGGTTGTTACTCTCCTTCAAAAATTGTTTTGCAGGTTCGACATCAAGACTGGGAGCCTTCTATTGACAGCCGGGACATATTTTCTAAAGTTATGGATTCACAGAAAACTATCTTGACTCCCTTCAACTATTTTGAATGGAAAGCAGAGATGGAGATCTTGTTGAGAGTGAAAGGCCTCTATAGGGTGACTATGGTAACAGAAGCAGAGCCCAATGCAGCTGTAGAGAAGATCAAATGGCACAATCGGAGAGATGAGGCCTATGGCCTCCTATGTCTCAGTATTTCCCGAGACCTCCTTTTCCATCTCGATGGATTAACTTCATCGGATCAAGTATGGGAGAAGCTTTCTGATCTTTTTGGAAAGACAGATGAGATGAGGGGACATCAGATCGAAAATGAGCTGATTTCTCTGAGTCCCAGTAGCTTTGAATCCCTGCAGCTATATTTCTCCAAGTTCAAAGCACTAGTTTTGTAGCTGAAGCAGTGTGGTATCGAAAAGAAATATGATCAGCTTGTATTGGCCATCCTCTCGAAGCTAGGACCTGACTACTCAGTCTTTGTTTCGACCTTCTATGCCACAAAACTCACAGCTCGAACCTGGAAGATGCCTAGCCTTGCAGATTTCATGGAATCTCTCACACAAGAACAGGACAAGCTGGTGATGATGGGCACCATCAAACCATCCAAAGATCAAGCTTTGATTGCTGGAGATTCGAGGGTGGATTCAAAAAGCAAAAAGAAAGATAAAAATCCACCTGAGCAAAGAAGAGACAAGAAGCTGTCTCCAGAGGATCAACAGGGTCCCAAGAAAAATACCCAGAAGAAGAAAAACAAAGGTGAAATGAACAAGTGCTCATATTGTTCGAAGGGAAATCACACTGAAAGCTCTCGTATGAAAAAGCAGATTGATATGCTGACCAATCTCTTGGAGAAGAATGGCATCTCCCTTCCAGAAAGCTTAAAGAAAAGAGAAGGAGGATCAAGTTCCGATGACACAGAGAGAGTTCATGCTCTAGTTGCTGGCACATCAAGCTCACCCATTTTTATCATAGATTCTGGAGCTTCAAAACACATGGTTTCAAATAAGGAGGCCTTCTCCTCACTGGATATGTCGAAAGGACCATCTATTGTACTGGGAGATGACTCTCTCACTGAAAGTAAACGCAAAGGAAGGATAGATCTTGATCATGGTAACTTCAACAATGTGCTATATGTCCCTGGTCTCACCTCCAACCTTCTGTCAGTGTACTAGATGACCCACACTGGGTCTCCTAAGAAAGTCATATTCTCCCCCAATGAAGTTGATATCACAGAAATCTCAAGTGGTAGAGTCATTGCAAAAGGAGTAGTGAATCATGCTCAAAAGGTATACATGTTTTCACACTTCCTACCTTACTCAAACCCCTCTGCTCTTCTTATCCATGCTAATTAAGCTAGCAAGCTATGGCATGAAATATTTGGCCATATAAATTACAAGTATCTGTCTGATATTAGTGAGAAAGAAATGGTCATAGGGCTTCCCAAGATAAAATTTTACAAAGGAGTCTGCCAAGGCTGTATCCTAGGAAAACACCCAGAGCATAAGTTTGAGAAATCTAGTCATGAGAGAACCTCTGCACCCCTCGAGCTGATTCACAGTGATGTTGCTGGCCCATTCCCTCATATGTCCATGAGTCAGGCCAAATATGCATTGACCTTTATTGATGATTTTTCCAGGTATTGTTGGGTTCACTTCATGAAACACAAGTCTGAAGTTTTTGGCCTATTCAAAGTCTTTAAGGCTTTGGTTGAAAACCAGTGTGGAAGGAAACTCAAGGTCCTCATATCTGAAAATGGTGGTGAGTATGTCAAGTCTGAGTTTATTAACTATTGTGTAGATTCAGGTATTCAGATGCAGCATTCTATCCCCTACACACCACAGCAAAATGGTGTTGCTGAGAGGAAGAATAGATCACTGAAGGAGATGGCAACATGCATGATGGAGGCCAAAAATTTGCCACCAAAGTACTGGTCCGAAGCTATCAACTGTGCAGCCTATATCCAGAATAGGGTTCCTCACAAACAGCTTGATGGCATGACTCCTTTTGAAGCATGGAGTGGGCACAAGCCAGATGTGACCCATTTCAGGATTTTTGGCTCAAAGGCATGGGCTAGAATCCCGACAGAGAAGAGGAGGGATTTGCAGCGCCAAAGCCAAGAGTGTCTTTTTGTTGGATAATCTGAATATTCAAAAGGGTACAAGTTGATAAACTTGAGCACAAAAAAATACTTCA
>LPNX010914960.1:177659-191229 GCA_001517045.1 Pseudotsuga menziesii | reverse complement strand
TGGGGCTCTTAAGTCAATTTCTGGGGCTTGAGATTGCTCAAACCAAAGCTGGAATAAAGGTGCACCAGTCCAAGTATTCCTTGGATTTGCTGATCAAATTCAGTATGCAAGATTGCAAAGCAAGCAAAACTCCTTTCCTTTCAGGAGTGAAGCTGGAAGAAGCTGATTCTTCACCGATGGTAATCTGTTCATCTTCAGAACAAGTAGTTGATATATTCACCAAAGCATTTTGTGAGAAGACCTTCAGCAATCTTAAATCACTGCTGGGGATTGCTGATCATGCTATAAAGGCATGAGTGGAGACAAGATTCTACAATTTTGTTTTACAGTCCATGTTTAAGGGAGGATTTTCCCAAGTTGGTTTTGCCTCTTTCCTTGTTTCATATGGACTTGCAGTATGTAAAAGGGTGACTAAGCCTTGTTGCTAGGCCCTATATTTTTTATTTATTACTCATAAAGTCAGGCTTAAGGGGGGGTGTTAGAATAATCAAACCATAGTATTACCCACTTAGACATTAATTCATTTATTTTTGTCTTATTTGCCTAGTTCATGAGTCCCACCATGTGCAAGTTGCTAATTGCCTATACATAGAGGTCAAACTTGCCATATTTGACTCATGTAGTGCTTGGGAAAGCCTTAGGAATCAAATCTGCTTTATTCCTGGCCTCCTAGGTGCCCTTCTTCTTTTTCTGCTTTATTGCCTGCTTTTTCAATGTTTTAAGGCACATAGGAAAGCAAGACTAGGTGAGGTGAACTTGTTTTTTGCCCCTTTCATCCTCCACTCTTTCCTCCATGAAAAAGCATGTATGAGCTTCTAGTACACCACTCATTAGCTTGCCCATGCTCCCTTTCCAATTCGTGAGCCTCATGACATATTTGGGATCATCTTTTTACACCTATGGGGGATTTGCCTATTTTGGGTAAGCCTGCTTTATGCTAGTTTTGGATGCCTCCTTATGCATTCGATCTCTTGATGTATTCTATATATTCAGAAACCTATGTTATTACAGGGTTGGCTATTGTACACTCAGTTAATATAATTTTTTGTTACAGCTCCATATTCAGTCTCCATTGTTAGCAATTTTACATGATCAATTAATAATTGTTGTGGGTAAAATTAATCTACTACTGGCCTGGATTTCTATAGCTGATAAGAGAATTTAAGAAGCCTAAATCTAAGTCGCAGTGCATCACTGAGTTAAAAGAGATTCATCAGCAACGAGGTGAATCTGTGTGGGATTTTGATCAGAGATTCAAAGTCCTGCTAGATCAAGTTAGCTTCACGATTGGAGCAGCTCAACATAAGGAATGGTTTATTGTGGCATTACTACCTCATATCAGAACTCCACTCATGCAACAAAAGGTTGCTGATCAGAAAGAATCTTTAGAGATTTCCATGAAGCTCGAAACAGCACCTGTCGAAGACAATTCTGGCATAGCACAAATTCAAGCGCAACTGGCAGAAATGGATTTAGAGCTTCGCGATATGAAGAAGGTGAAAACAAACCGCGAAGAGGTGTGGTTTACGTGATGTCAAATATAAGTTCATGACAAGGATCAGTGTCCAGCGTTGAGAAACTATCTGAACACTGGCGCACCGAACCCGCTGAATCCTACTGTTCTGTACTGTGAAATCTGTCGAACTACTGGCCAGCATCAACCGGAGGATTGTTATCTGTTATAGAGGTATGTTCAAGTCCCGAAGAATCCTTACTGTAATTTCTATAAATCCATAGGCCACAATGAAGATGAGTGTCGCAGCTTCGACCTCATGAGGGAGCGTACCTACGACGCTTATAGGGTTCACCCAGATGCACAGGGCCATGATGGATATGGTTACCGGGGTGGTCGAGGTAGATTCAGAGGCCGTGGTCATAGTATTCCTGGCGGCGGTCGAGGCCAGGTCATCTGCTACAATTGCAATCAGGCAGGACATCTAGCTCATGACTGTGAAAACCCAACCATGATATGTCGATATTGCAGAGCAGTCGATCATGTCATCGAGCAGTGCCCACATTTGATAGCTAAGATCCAAGAGAAATAGCAAACCTACTCAGAATGTCTAGTTGGTGTCTGTAGAACCGCGACCAATTCCAGCTATTAATGTTGTCACAAGGAGTGAAACTACAACAGATGTGCAGAGTAAGGAAAGATAGCCTGACGAACCTTGGGTGCGCAAGGCCGTAGTGAAGGCTCCAGCATTTGATGTCCGACGAGAAAAAGAAAATTTTTTAGAGGTGAGACAAGACTTCGCTGATCTAGAACTGCCAGAAGCAAACAAGCAGCATCAGCAGTCACAACCTCAGGAAAGTGCACAAGGTCAAGTAAGTACTCTATCCTCATTTTTACAAAGTTACATCAAGTTTTTAAGGAACCAGAATGCCTTGAGTGAATTACAAAAAGTCATTCAGTCTTGTGAATCTCACCAAAGTCCTGGTCAAGAAAAAGCTGTTAGTATAATTAGAAGAACTGGGAGAGAGATGAGACTACATGCTCAGGTAGGAGAGTATGATATGAAGGATATTATCTTAGATCTGGGTTCAAAATTCAATATTTTAACTAAGCAGACATGGGAACAAATGGGGAAACCTACCCTTGATTGGTCACCTATACAGTTGAGACTAGCCAATCAGCAGAGGATTGTGCCCTTAACAAGATTCCCTCGGGTACCAGTGGACATAGATGGAGTAAGTACTGTAGTAGACTTTGAATTCATTGAGATCATTGATGATAGCAACCCCTATCCAGCCTTGCTAGGAATTGAGTGGGCAATAGATAATGATGCAGTTATCAATCTTAAAAAGAGACAGATGTCCTTTGAAGGGAAGGGTTTGAGAGCCATCCTACCATTAGAACTTAGTCAGGGAGAAAGATATACAGAGCTAGTCAGAAAAGAAGATCAGGATACTCTGGATCACATCTACAATATTACAGCTAAGGAAGAATTTTATGTCAAAACTTCTGCTGAAGGAATAATGGATTGGCAGTGTGATAGCTCCTGCATGTCTGACTCAGATGATGGTCTAGAGAATTGGCAGAACTGACTATATGAGCTGAGTGGACATCGATGTGCAAGAATTACCAAATCTCTCAGATGCCTTAGCGTAGAGATGAGAGCTTTACCTACCTATGAGGGGTTGACAGACCCAAGAGAATTTATCGCGCAGTTCTCAGAACAAGTACTAGAGTCACAGAGAATGCAGACGCTGGAAATAGCATTAAGAGCCACAGCAGCTAAATGGTGGAATGGCCACAAGAAGTATATTCACAGTTGGGAGGATTGTCAGAAATCCCTTCGCCTAAGATTCACCGATCAACCTCAAGAGGTGCGACGCAATTTTACCAGGCAGAATAGTCCTCAGGAACATCAGAAGCAGTGTTATGCAGCATGGGAGCATGTACCTCGTGAAGAATGGGTACACAGGTTTGTGCACACTTTGGAACCAGTAGCAAAGAATTGGTATATGGAGGCCGAACTTCGACATGGTACTGTAAGTTGGGATAACCCGGTTGATATTTTTATGCTTACATTTTCTATTAACGAAGTTTTCCCTGCTTTAGATGCAGCTGTTAGGCTGATCCACACTAAGTTATTTGATGCTCAAGAAATAGTTGAATACCAACCGAATTGGAAGGAACAAGAAGCTAATGCCATGGAATGCTATAACCTCGCAATTGATGAGGATAACGATCCGTGAAACATCAACATTCCTAAGTCAGAGGGACACTACGAAGTACATGGACCAAAAATCGAAGCACCTGAAGTGACTCAGCCCCTGAAGACGCTGACCGTAAACATTGGGTCAGAAGAAAACCCCAAGTATGCTACGATTGGAGATTATTGGGATGAAGAAATGGTGAGTAAAGTGACCCAACTTCTCCACGAATATCAAGACCTATTTCCGATGAAGTTTTCTGAGATGAAAGGTATCCTTGGGGATATAGGAGTAATAAAGATCCCCTTGAAACCTGATGCGAAGCCTGTGAAGCAGCGCCCGTATCGGTTGAATCCCAAGTATAAGGAAAAAGTTAGACTGGAGTTAGATAAGATGCTTGCTGCAGGAATTATTGAGCCTGTTGAAGAATCTGAATGGGTCAGTCCAATGGTAGTGCAAGAAAAGAATACTAAGGGTGAAATCCGAATCTGTGTTGATTTGAGGAAACTAAATGATGCGTGTCTGCATGACCCCTTTCCTACTCCTTTTACAGATGAAGTTCTAGATAATGTTGGAGGTCAAGAAGTGTACTCTTTTACTAATGGATTTTCAGGCTACCATCAGATCAGAATTGCTCCAGAGGATTGACATAAGACAACATTTGCTACAGAAATGGGATCCTTCCAGTACACAGTTATGCCATTTGGATTAAAGAATGCACCTGCCATGTTCTCTAGAGTATTAATTTGTGCATTTAAAGAGTTTATACATAAATTCCTAGAAGTTTATTTTGATGACTGGACTATTTTTGGGTTACTAAAAGACCACATAACTAGTTTAAGACTTGTGCTGGACAAGTGTAGACAGCACCAAATATCCTTGAACTTGAAAAAGTGCATCTTTTGCGCACCTTTTGGCATTCTGCTGGTTCATATTGTCTGTAAGCAAGGATTGATGGTGGATCCTGTGAAGATAGCAATCATTGTGAACTTGCCACCCCCGAAGTCAGTCAAGCAACTGCGCACCACACTTGGTCACACTGGATACTACAGGAAATTTATTAAAGGTTATGCCCAGATCACAGCCCCAATGGAGAAACAGTTGAAGAAAGAGATTAAGTTCGAATGGACACCTGAGTGTCAAGAAAGCTTGGACATTCTAAAAGAAAAAATGGTAACTGTCCCTATTTTGGTATTTCCTGACTGGAATAAGGAGTTTCATGTGCATCTCGATGCATCCTCTATAGCTCTGGGTATAGTATTGGCTCAGACAGGAGAAGGAAACATTGATCACCCCATTACCTTTGCAAGTCACAAGTTATCAACAGCAGAAAGGAACTATACGACGACAGAAAGGGAAGGTTTAGCTATGGTATATGCTTTGCAAAAGTTCCGACATTATCTGTTAGGTTCTCATTTTAAAATGTTCACTGACCACTCTGCTTTGAAATATTTGGTTAACAAGCCTGTGTTAGGTGGAAGAATATGTAGATGGATAATATTGTTTCAGGAATATGACTTTGAGATTATAGTTAATCCAGGAAGACTTAACTTGGGACCAGACGATCTGTCGAGGCTCGAATCAGGGGAAGAGCCCACTAGCTTAGAGGAAGGTCTTCCTGACACTCAGTTATTTGCCATCCAGATGGTCTATGACTACTTTCAGGACATTGTTCAGTATTTGGCTACAGGATTTGCACCCTCGGAGATGACAACACAGTAGAAGAAGCAGTTGGTGGTTCGCACTGCTGACTTTACCTTGGTCGCCGGACAACTATACAAGATGGGACCAGATGAAATACTGCACAGGTGTGTCTTGGAGCATGGAAAACCCTTGATTTTGGCTGAGGCACATTCTGGTGTAGCGGGAGGACATTATGCAAGAAAAGATACAACACAAAATATTCTGGCAGTAGGATTATGGTGGCCTACACTTCATAAGGATGCCAGGGAATACTGTCAAAGGGCAGGAAAACCATCCAGGAGGGATGAGATGCCTCTAGTTCCATAGGTAACTCTACAAGCCTTTGATAAATGGGCTATTGATTTTGTGGGACCTATAAATCCCTCTACAAATAAATCGGGAGCAAGGTATATTATTACAGCAACAGAGTACCTTACCCATTGGGATGAAGCTCAACCAGTCAAAGATTGTAGCGCTGCTACAGCTGCGAAGTTCATCTTTGACAATATTTTAACAAGGTTTGGATGTCCTAGAATTCTTATAAGTGACCAGAGGTCACACTTTCTGAATAAAAATATCAAATCCTTGACTGAATAATTTCAGGTGTACCATAAGAAGAGTACTGCGTACCACCCCCAAGCCAATGGAACTGTGGAAGCCTGCAATAAAATTCTTGAGCAGGCTCTGACCAAGGTTTGTAATGTTAATAGAAATGATTGGGATCTCAGAATTTCGGCAGTCCTATGGGCTTACAGAACCACTTGCAAAAAGTTGACAGGCCATACACCTTTTAGGTCGGTTTATGGGTAGGAAGCAGTTATGCCGATGGAGTACATCGTTCCTAGTCTCAGAATAGCTGCTTTCACAAAAATGGATGACCCAGGTATGTTGAACAAAAGGCTAGCTCAGATAACAGAACTAGAAGAGGACAGATTCATTGCAGGATTCCAGCAGCAAGTCCAGAAGGCTAGAGAAAAAGCGTGGCATGACAGGCACATCAAAAAGAAGCAATTCCAGATCGGTGATCTTGTACTCTTGTATGACAGTAAATTCATGAAGTTCCCATGAAATTTTAAGACCCATTGGAAAGGACCATACATAGTTCAGAAAGTTACTGATGGTGGCGCAATCCAGTTAGCTAAACTGAATGGAGAAACCTTGCCTTCCATGGTGAATGGAAGTTGGTTGAAGAAGTACAGGGACAAGTTGGGACCCTCTAGTCAGGAACAATAAAAGGAGGAAGAGCCTAAGTACCAAGAACAGCTGCGAGTGGGTACTAGACTATAGGTCACGGGTCGAAGGTCACATATACTATTGAAGGTCGCTAGTATGGCGTAGCTAAAAGTTGGGTCACAGTTTTAAATCATGATTGCTCAGGCAGATTGGATTTGGTGGCAATGGCACGTGCACTGTGTTGAGTGCCCTTAATGATGAGATCTTATGAGATTTAGCGGTGTGTGGATGAGATCCACCACCTCTCGATCAGATTTGATATCCATGATGCATCATGATGACAGATCTGACCATCGGATTCTTTAAAAAGACATCCAGTCCTGCATATTTCGCATTCTATAGTTTTTGCAGTTAAGACCATGTCAAACGATTGTGAAGTTCTGGAGCTGTTACGAGAGTTCAGGGAGAGAGGTTTGCATAACCTCCTAAGCAATCCTCCTATGCAGGCATGCTCGACCAAAAACAAATAAAGGCAGAAGTTTGCTCTAGGAGACGTGAAGAAAGGCGGAAGTGCGCTCTATGCAGCACTCCGCAAGGCAACAGTAATCATGGAGAAACCCTGGAAGAGCCCAAGAGGTATCCTCCTGGGTTAGCAGAGCTAAGGCAGCTATCTTTCTTATGCAAAGGCACAATGACACGCAATTCTGAGGGTACCTAAGCCCCCCGAGTTGTGGATGGTCAAATGTTTAATCAGGCATAGCAGACAAGAAGACCAAAGAATGGGGTCACCGTTAGACCCAGAAGGTCCTCACCAGCATAAAAAGTATGAAGCAAAGGAGCAAGCCGTCAATTACAGCACACATAGCCTCAGTAAGCAGTCTATTCCCTTCGCCAGCAAGAATCTACCGCCTGAAGAGTACCAGAGTGCCCCGGGATAGGTCACAAGTGAGTCTTAGGGGCCTGTTGGGGCTCCGACCCTTAGGGCCTTTAGTTTTGGTAACTCCGTGGGTTTTGCATGTAAGTGGAGTTACGCATCCAAAATATTCTTAGGAGTGTCGGGGTTGGGTCGAAGCCCCCTTTTATATTCAACCCATGGTTTAAGTCCAGGGTTAGGGTTTTGGGCACCCATGGTTTAAGTCCATGGTTTTGTAACAGTGCACTGTATAAATAGGCACTCATGTAACGAAGTAGGGTTAGGTCTTTAACGATTATCATATGATGCTATTGTACTGCGAAGCTAAGAGACTGTACAAGGGTTTTGGAAGAAAAGGTTAAGTCCCAGCTGTGTACGTGGACAACCTCTGCAGCTATGTGCGCAGAGGGTTTTGTAAGAGACTAGAAGATCTGCAGCTATGTGCGTAGAGGCATGCTATTGTGTGCGTGGCTTTGAGGACTTGAAGAGATCTGTAGCTGAGTGCGCACACCAGAACTGTGGTTTTGTAAAGAGATAAATAAACACAGTTCTGTGGACGTAACCCCTACACTGGGGGTGAACCACATTACATCTGGTGTCGTGGTTCTTGTGTTATTGTGATATTTCTATTATGTTCTTTTATGCATTAATACCTATAAATATGATAAGTAATATCACTGCTAATAAATAGCTTCGCTGTGAATTCCCAGTAAAGGGTTAAGCAAGTCATAGTTTGTTTATCTATCTGCGAAGATTATATATATGAATGTCAGGGCTCTGTGTTAATTGATTATAATTTATTAAAGGCTAAGGGTACAGTAATATCCCTCTTCTGCTTGTAGAAACCTGATTCTGTGGCACCCCATAGCTGTTCCGGGTGAGACTGTAGCCTGTTCGCAGGCTGCTGCCGAAAGGGCCAACACTGTGGGTCTTTTGTTGGTGCGAAGTTATTGGTGAAACCCGGGTCTGCCTTTTAGCCCAACAGCATTTTTGCTTTGGTCTGTATTGAATTGGGAGTGGAAATGGGGCTTAAACATCTTGATAAACCTAGTGTGTGAAGGAACCTCACAGACAGATCTAGGGGGCTAGTTTTCTTCTTTGCACACCCTGAATAGCACTGGAAGGGAAGGCATAGCCCAAGGGATTGTGTAACAGAGAAGGGGATGCTTCCTTTTGTTAGGTCGAAAGAAGTTTAGAAGCCAAGATATATTTGGTGTAGGTGTCCATAGCTCTGATGAGGAGCTCACTAGCTTAGCAGTCAGCCTATCCATCCCATTTGTAGCCTAATAAACCCAACTATGTTGGCTTGGCTGAATTTTGTGGTATCCTTTTCTATGTGTGAGCCTTCTAGAGTTCCTTATTCCTTGTGGGAATCATGCCTAGCTCGGGGGTGGCAGTGTTGCTGAGAGATTGATGGGCACACTGGTCTATGGTTGGGTGGAATGTTGCAGTGACATAGCTGGTTGCGGGACGATATTCTTCATAAGATAATTATTCTTGTGTTTAAACCTATGCATTTACATTTGATAATGAATTACAATGAACATGTGAATTAATGGAATGGATTTTCTTCCACTGTATTTGAAATTTTTATGCATCTATGCATGTATTAGTTTAATGCATTTCATTTTATCATGTGTATGTTCATGGGATTTAAATATCTAGGGTTAGATAGCAGCATTAGTCATGTCCTCTCTCTGGTAGAGGAGCAGGGATGTGGCAACGTGGTATCATATCTCACGTTGCAGCATGGGCCTCAATGGGCCATGAAGAAGTAGTGACAGAGGCAAGGTTACCCTCTATCCAGCAGAGGAAAAATGTGAAACATAGGAAAAATTTCCAAAATTTTCCTAAGTGTTGAAAATTTTCACATATCGGCTCAATTGGTCGAGTTATGTCGCTATAGTGTTGGTTGTGTTAGCATTTTATCATTCAAGCTAGCATTATGTTAGGATATTTAACTGAGAGAATAACAAGTATAGCAATCAAACACAAGAGACAATTAACACAATTTTTTTCCTCAGGGAAACCATAAATGGAGAAAACCCCGCAACTTCCTCAGAGATAGAATAAACACCAAAAGTAAAACCCCAAAACAGTAAGATGATCTCTCGACAGCAGTAGCCTCTTTCTTCCTAGACCTAGTTTCTTCTTCTTCCTCAGCTATGTGATACAATTGAGTGTGAGTTAGTGTGTTATAAATAGAGAGGCTCACTCTCTATTTATACTAATTCCTGACTTGACAAAACTCTACTAGGGCTGAATTTTCTAAGAGAGTCTAATAACCCTAGTGCCCCAAAACTGTGGGGACTTTAACCCTTGATCAATAGGGGGGTTACCCACAATGACTTGACATGACTTGTTTACATTATAGAACCTCCTGATAGGAACATTGAGGCATGACATGACTCAATTACATTACAGATACTTCCCGAAATAAACATTGGGGTACAATACATGAAATATACAAGTGAATATATTCTAAAGTTACATATACATCAATGCTCCCTCTTAACTAGGAAGGTATTCTCTCGACACAATTTGTCAGCATTGGTATTCTTCTCCGGATCATCTCGTCATATGCATCTTCAAGTCATCTTCATCTTAGATCTGGATCATCACGGGGACATCATCACTGGATCTGGATCATCACTGCTGGATCTAGATCATCACTCGATCTGGATCACCTCAGAGACATCATAACTGGATATGAATCATCACTTGATCTGGATCATCACTGGATCATCATCATAGGTGCTATCTCATGATTCTTCTCGTCACAAGAAGTTCTATAGAGCCAGCCCTTTTTCATGTTGGTTGTATGCCTAGCCTCCTTATAGGTCTTCTTCAGCCCTTATATCTAACCTTGAGTCAAAATGGCTAGCACTCACATATGACCATGAGAAAGACACATCTAACATCATGTCAGAAAGGCACAGCACTTACATTCACCAGCATGACAGTACTCAACTACTATCATCTATGAAAAGGCACAGCACTCACATCTAACCTTGACTCATCTGAAAGGCACAACACTCACATCTAAACTTGACTCGTCATAAAGGCACAACACTCACATTTTACCTTGACTCGTCAAAAAGGCACAACACTCACATTCACCAGCATGATAGTACACAGCTACTATCATCTATGAAAAGGCACAGCACTCACATCCACTAGCATGATAGTACACAGCTACTATCATCTATGGAAAGTAACAACACTTACATCTGAACTTGACTCATTAGAAAGGCACTCAGTCCTAGACTGAGGGTTCCCTGTAACTAACCATGTGCCTCCATTCAGAGAATGGAAATAGCCCTTATATATTATCATGTAGGAACCAATCCTACAGTCACGTCAAAATGGATCAACACTCACATCTGACATGGAAGGAACCAATCCTCTTACCATGACAAAATGGAAATAGCCCTTATATTTGATCAAGTGGGAACACATCCCTCAATCACATCAGAATGGCCATACACTCATATCTTATTATGTGAGAACACATCTCACAGTCATATCAGAATGGCCCTCAGTCCTAGACTGAGTTTTCTTGGTAACTAACCAGGTACCTCCATTCAAATAATGGAAATAGCCCTTACATCTTATCATGTAGGAACCGTATCCTACAGTCACATCAAAATGGCTAGCACTCATATCTGACATGGAAGGAACCAATCCTCTCACCATGACAGAATGCCTCAGCGCTTACATTTGACCATGGAAGGAACCAATCCTCTCACCATGTCAGAATGGCTCACAAACTCATCACTTCCCCTTGGGGGAAATCTCAATATGGAGAACACCAATATTCTCCCTAAAGTACTCAAACTTCACTCTGGATAATGGCTTCATCAACACATCAGCTATCTATTCATCTGTTGCAACATACTGGAGCTTCACTGCTCCTCTCTACTTTATATCCCTGATATAGTGATACTTGATCCTGATATGCTTTGACTTGTCATGGAACACCAGGTTCTTCGACAACTTCACACAACTCTGGTTGTCACAATATATACAAATAGCATCTAACTGGAGATCAAATAAATCAGACAGTAGCTTCCTCATCCATACTGCCTCACAACTAGCTGAACAAGCTGTGACATACTCTGCTTCAGCTATACTCAATTCCACACAGGATTGCTTCCTGCTAAACTAAGAGATCACACCTGATCCCATACTGAAGCAACACCCTGAAGTGCTCTTCCTATCGATGGCACAGTCTGCCCAATTTGAATCAACATAACCCTCCAGGTTAATCTTTTGACTCACCTCATACTTGAGCCCATAATCAACTGTACCCCTCAAGTACCTTAAAATATGCTTTGCAGCAATCAAGTGAACATGTCTCAGATTTGTCAAAAACTGGCTCAAGGTGTTCACAACAAAGCAAATATCTTGTCTCGTGTTTGTCAGGTACATCAAGGACCCAATCATATGATGATACATCGTGGTATAAACTGCTTCTCATGAAGCATCACTCAATAGCTTTAGGTTTGATGCCATAGGTGTGGTCATGGCCTTGCAGTCCATCATCTTGAATCTCTTTAGGATCTATACTGTATATTTCCCTTATCCCAGGGAAATTCCATCTGCATTCTACCACACCTCCATGCCTAGTAAATAATGCATCATACCCAAGTCCTTCATTTCGAACTCGACAGCAAGATTCCTCTTCGTATCAGCAATCAACCCATCCATACATGTTACAAATAGATCATCCACATATAGTATGAGAATCACTAGGTTTCCATCCTCAACCTTGTAGTAAAGTTTGGAATCTGCTTTACTCTTAGTAAATCCCAAACTAGATAGAAAGCTGTCAATTCTACCATACCATGTCCTCGGTTCCTGTTTCAAACCGTACAGGGCTTTCTTCAATCTACACACATGAGACTCCCTATCGTGTGTCTCAAAACCAAGTGGCTGCTCCACATACACTTCCTCTTCCACTACACCATTCAAGAAGAAAGTCTTGACATCCATCTCGTGTATCTTCCATTTCATCACTGCAGCTAGAGCAAGTACTGATCTGATGGAAGTGTATCTAGCTACAGGTGCAAAAGTTTCTTCATAATCTATTCCTTCTTTCTGGGAGAAACCATGAGCAACAAATATTGCTTTATATTTTTCTATGCTACCGTTTGCAGCATGCTTGATCTTGTAGATCCATTTGGAAGATACAATATACTTCCATTCTAGTCTTGGGACAACATCCCAAATATCATTCTTCATGATCAATTGATACTCTTCGATCATAACATACTTCAATTCTTTCCGTTCTTCCACTTCTTCATAATTGGAAGGTTCTTTATTGATAAAATCACATAATAAAGCTACATACCCGGAGCAGGACCTGGTCCTCTTTCTTTCTCTGTCACTACTACATTTCGACCAAAAATCCGACGGCCGTCATGTCGGATTTTCGTCACTTCCCTGTCGCATGTACGACACTTCGATTTTTTTTTAAGCATCGGAAACTTGGCGTCGGTTATCCAACACCTAATTAACCGTCGGTTAAGCGACACCTAAATAACTGTCGGTTAAATCTAAAGCGTCGGTAAAGCAACAGACTATCTTCGACGGAAGTGAAATTTTTTTAATAAAATAACCTTCATTCCGTCAGTTAAGCGACAGTAGGGCTGTCGGATAAGCGACGGTTAGGCAATTTTTAAAATAAAAGTAACCTTCAGGCCATTGGTGAAGCGACGGATATCAATTGCAATCGTCGTATAAGCGACATGATGTGTCGTCGCTTAAGCAACGGATGTAAACTATAAGCGTCGAAAAATCAACAAGGAGAGCCGTCGCTTAAGCGACGGAAGTGAATTTTTTTTTTTTTTAAATATTTGCACTAGAGCATAGAGATGGCAAAAAAGTACTACAATAGATCTTGCTTTTGTTGAATTAAAAGAGTACATGCAACAAAATGGTGCAAATAGTCATCATACCTTTTATGAGTTTCAATCATGATATATATACTTGAAAATTGCTTTACTACTAAAAATTGTTTATAATACTGTAGGCTACCTAGTCATGAACCAGATTAGGATAGCCCTTTGACCAATTCAGACTATGAAATACAGTTAGTATCTCACATGTTATATTTAATACTGTAACAAGAAAGCATTTTCT
>LPNX010914960.1:160015-172002 GCA_001517045.1 Pseudotsuga menziesii | reverse complement strand
GGTTTAATACATTTTTGTTAAGGAATTTAGGATGGTAACTCATGGTCTTCTCTGTGTAAAAAGATACCATCCTCTCTCTGTGTAATGGGGGGAATAAAGAGATTGGGTACAATCAGAGTAGCCATACATCTAGAGGACCTATGCAAGCAAGCCAGAGATCATTGTAACTTGGAAGAACACCATAGTTTGGGCCTATGTACCAATTAAGAATGATGGGTTTTCATGATTTTCCTATAGAGATTAGGGGCAAGATAGATAACTGCTGATTTATTTCCAGTTTGGAAACTGTCTATGTTGTTTTTCCTATGAGTATATTGATGAGCAAATGAATGTATTGACTGTGTTTATAATGCAGAAGGCTAGTTATTCTTGATGATTTTTTTATATGCTAGAATTAGGTGTAAAATCTCTCTTGATTATCCATTATAACATTGTGATGCGCAATGTATTTATCGGTTATTTTTAACCCCCTTTCCAGATATTCGGAGGCTTTTTTCTCACTGTTCTATGAGGCAGAAAAACATAGTGCTATGCAGACTAAAGGTGTTTGTGTCAATTTATAGTCTGCCCATATGCATACCTGAGGAATTGAGTGTTTTGTCGAGCTTCATTTTTTATAGGCTAGATGGCTAATCAATCAACTAATACACTCCCCAAAGACAAATACAACAATATTGGAATAAGAGGAGAGAAGAATAGTTAGCATAACAAAAGAAGCAAGAAGACGCTACAAAACATAGGAAAGGTTGCCCTTATGGCTCTACGAGTCATACAGGTCAAGGTTGGTGAAGAGGAAATAAAGAGAAGAAATTTGGGGCGATAAAAAAATGTCTTCAACCACAGGAGAACCCAATGGAGCCTTGTTTGATTGGAAAAGAATGCGAAGATGATGCACTGTTTTCACTAAATTTGCTGCTTCAAGCAGGTTATGACAAGCCAAAGCAGGAAGAGCTGTTGGGGAAGCTAGGAGCTAGCTTTAAGCTTATAGAGTCTGTACTTGGAACTCTGACAAAGTTTAGAGGAATTGTGAGCAAAGAAAACATAGGGAACCTATAGCAGTCCTGGGCACACCTACATGGATTATGGGCACTTTTCAACCCCAAAACAATCTCATACAACCATGAAGAAGCAAAAAGCCAAAAAAATTGAGCATGTAACAGCCTCTAATAATCAATCTTGTGTGTGAACGGCAGTAGGAGAAGTTTGTGAACTTGTTATGAGGCGTGCCTTATCCATCACCTAACCCCACCAACATTCTACCAACAAAAAGAACATATGGATCTGGAGAAGCAGTCCTAGGCATACCTAAGCCTTCAAAATGCAACCTGCGCCATTATATCAACATTCCTCAGCATTATTTAGTGAAACCTAGGCAGGAATGAGAAGTTCTGCAATAAAATTGTCTTTAAATACTCAACGACGGTAGCTTCTGTGAGATAAACAATGGAGTAGCAGTTTGCATCAAAACAACAGTATAATGAATCTAAAATAATCAATAAACATCAAGTTTGTTTAACCTTGGTTTGTACACTTATTATCCATAAAACAACCTTTAAAGGGGCATTTTGAGGCATATTTTCACACAACGGCCCTAAAAGTGGTAAAACACAGTCACCTACAACAAATATGGGCACTTCTTTGGGTGACTTTCATGAGGAACAACCATGGATATTAAAAAATATGGACTGTCATGAGCATAATCAGTCACCTATAGCAGTTTTGGGCACACCTACATGGATTATGGGCACTTTTCAATCCCAAAACAGTCTCATACAACTATGAAGAAGCAAAAAGCCAAAAAAATTAAGCATGTAACAGCCTCTAATAATCAATCTTGTGTGTGAACTTGTTATGAGGCGTGCCTTATCCATCGAACTTGAAGAACACCTAGTAAATCAAGTTCTGAAGGTAGAGGATGGGAGGTTTGCTTATACTAATGATGCTCTTGTTCTTGTAGCTCGCATTCTTATTATAAGGACATCCACAGGGTCCAGTTTGGGAGATGACTCCTTAAGACTCAAAATCTGCAAAGGCTACGCTGGTTTTATTGTTGAGAAAGTGAAAGCTACATATTTAGGGTGCTTAAATATCCAAGAATTTTGTGCAAGTCTTCCATCCCTATTTCATTTGGAAGTTCTTCTCATGGCTTTTCATTCTTCAAATGCATTTGAAAAAATCAAAATGGCAGAGAAGCGTTTTGCTGAAAATATTGACATCCCTTTTGAGCATGCATGTCGGGGCACTACGAAAAGATGTGCTTTTTGTTCTTGATGGAAAAGAATGCGAAGATGATGTACAATTAGGATATATCAAGGGGAGTACCTATCATATCGCCAAGGATTAGTCCACAAACAATCCAGAAGCTCACTTTATGCACAACTGCCAAATCAAGAACAAGATAGCTAAGATGATCATTAATAATGTAGGTCAGAAATTCTGATTCTCAATGGCGAGTTGATGAGCCTCGGCCCTCTGGGTATCATTTTATAGGCCCTGGATAACAACCGGCATTCTAGGCAATTTTCATCACAAAAAAGGGTGTGTATAGACATAAAAACTGGATCTGGGACCTGGCTTGAGTCTGAACTTGTTTGGGAAAAGTTTGTGGATAATTGAGGAATAAAACCACATTATTAAGCAGTCTGGAGGTCTCCTGAGGACAAAAAATACCTTGATCAGTAAGTATGGGCCATTCTGAGGCAGTATTGGGAAATACTGTAGGTAAAAGCATTGTTGTGCAATAGAACTTCATCTCTGAGCATCGTTCAGCATCAGATCACCCTAATTCTCCATGCTGGGCTGTGCCCAAACAATAAACAATGGGTCTGATGGTCAAAGGGCATGAAGACAGCCCTAGTCTGAGCATGTTTTATACCTAAGTCAGCATCAAATAACAAATCAGGGTATCATTTTATAGGCCCTGCGTATTATAATTCATATTTCTTGGCAATCTGGGCGCATCTCGAATAATTCTGGCATATTCCAAGTAGATCTTGGCATTTTTCATCATGAAAGGAGGTGTCTACTAATTCAAAGCCTTCCATACACTTCCATATAAGTGTCATCCCCCAACTCTTTTATGACCTTGTAACTGCCAAAGATCAAAAAGTATGTCACTAAGAGTCTTAACTAAAGACAACAGAAAATAAAGTCTTAGAAAAATCTTGTCCCTGATTACGCTAAAGCGCAATCAAACCAAAGGAATTTAAATGAACTTACAAAAACAACCCCAAACTTAAAACCTAGAACATAAGAAAGAAGAAACTCCCAAGTATCCTCAACATTGAATAAGCCTACAATCTAAAATCAAGAACCAAGAGCGAGAAACCTGCAAATAAGGCAAATGAACCAGAAAAGACCTCCAACAGTCAAGATCTTGTTACCAAATCCACAAATGTGGAAAACAAACTCAAAGAAGCAATTAAGGAGCAAGGATGAACGTCCTCACCTCTCCTCAAGGATGAGCAAGGATGAACCTCCTCAAACAGACGGCGTGCATTGTTTAAACTCCTACATTTGGCATACATATCTATAAAAGCAATCTCCACAAACACATTCAACTCAAAGAGAGTCCTAATCATGTAGCCATGAATGGACTTACCTTGTTGCAGGGCTCCTAATCGGGTACATGCCGGAATTACTGCCACCAATGTAACAGCATTGGGTTTCACATCACTAAGCTGCATTTGGCGAAAGTGTTCCAATGCCTCATAGGCAAGCCCATTCTCTGTAAAACCAGCAATCATAGATGTCCATGCTACGACATTTCTATGGGATATTCTGTCAAACACAGCGCCTGCATTCTCCAAGCAACCAAATTTTCCATACAAATTTACAAGAGAAGTGCCCACATGCAGGAAGCACGCTGGTGAAAGTGAACTGATTTTGTCGTATTCCTTTTTCCTACATCTGATAAAACAATTCCAAGGCCTCCTTACTCCTCCCATTATCCACATATCCAGCTATCATCAGATTCCATGACACCACATCCCTTTTAGGAATATTCTCAAACAAATCCAGAGCCTTATCCAAACCCCCATTTTCTGTATATCCTGCAATCATTACATTCCATGAGACCACATTTCGTTCTGGCATTTTGTCAAACACATTGCGCGCATCCTCCAAACTCTGGCATTTAACATACATGTCAACAAGCGCAGTCCCTATGAATACATTATATTGGAATGTGTTGCTCTTAATTATTTCTCTATGAACCCCTCTACCACATTTAAGGTTTTCCATGAGCCCGCATGCTCTGAGAAAGCTGGGAATCATAAACTCATCCAGCTGGATGCCTCTTTGTTTCATTTGGTAAAACAATATCCAGGCCTCCTCGCCATGGCCTTCCCTGGCATAAGCTACGATCATGATAGAGAATGAAACAGTATTGGGTTCAGAAATTTCATCAAGGACTGCGCGCGCATGCAAGAGACTCCCACACTTAGCATACATGTTTACAAGTCTGTTATGCAATGGGACATGAGGAAATTTGAATCCAATGAGAATGATGTGGGCGTGGACTAGTTTGGCCTCTGGCAGGGCCCTGTAATCGACGCAGGCCTGCAAGAGAGAATCATAGGAAGAAGAAACTATGGAAAATCGTTGGGGATCCATGAGATACAGAGTCTCCAGAGCCTCTCTGAGGCGGCCCTGATTACATAGTGTTGTAAGATCCTCCTCGCTCGTGTCCATGGCCTTATCTTGTATGGTGTGAAGAGCAGTGCTAGTTACCCATCTCCTTGGATTGTGAAGTGTAAGAACAGACTTTAGAAATGCCGACATGTTGTTGTTGTACATGCTGCCTTCTTCCACCCTAAAAGTTGACATGACCTTCCAAACCCATCAAATGAATGGCCAAGAACAACTAGTCACCAAATATGTAGCAAGAGGCGAAAAGCATGGTAATGAATAAAATACATAAGGTCCACTCACTCAAGGCGTTGTCGCTTAAGCAACACTTTCTAGGCTAGCCGTCGCTTAAGCGATGCTTATGAGCCTAGCCGTCGCTTAAGCGACGTTTATGACCAAAGTTTAAAAAAAAAAAATTAACTTTCTGATTTTTGGTAGGTTTAAAAGAAATAATCCATGCGCCGTCGGAAGTAACCATCGGATTTTGGATCGAAATGTAGTAGTGTGTGATTCTCTTCTGGAGCCCCATATCTTTCTTCACCTTGGATAGCTTCTCATACCCAAGTAGGTTTCCTCTTGTGAGGATTCTTCTCTTGAGGTGGATCTACAAGTTCTTGAGGTTCTTCAAATTCTCGATCTTCTTCTTAAGTTTCTTCGTTCATGGTTGTGTCATGAATTCTGGGTGCTTCCAATTCTTTAGGAACTTCAGTAGGTTTCTTTCTGAATTTGTTGTAAGCTGAGTCTTCATCAAATGTTACATCCCTACTGATGTCAATCTTCTTGAACCCTGGGAAGTATATTCTGTAAGCCTTTGAGATTTCATAATACCCCACAAATATACCCTTATTTCCTGAAGAATCTAATTTTGTCCTCTTCTCTTTTGGAATGTGTATGTACACTGGACAGCCGAATATTATGAGATGGATGACTTCTGGTTTCTTGCTGAAAAATACTTCTTCAGGTGTCTTGTTCTCGAGCACTCTGTGTGGAGTACGGTTCTGTACATACACCGTTGTTCTGGCAACTTCTGCCCATAGATGCATAGGAAGATCTTGATCATAAAGCATTGCTCTTGCAACTTCCATGATAGTTCTATTCTTCCTTTCCGCAATCCCATTCTGCTATGGATTATATGGAGTGGACAAGTCCCTCTTAATCCCTAAGTCTTTGCACAACTCTTTGAATTCATTTGATGTGAATTCTCCACCATTATCTGATCGAAAGGTCTTGATATTCTTTTCAGCGTGGTTCTCGATCAAGCCTTTGAATTCCTTGAACTTTCTAAATACTTCATCTTTGTTCTTCATGAAGTAAATCCATGTCTTCCTAGAAAATTCATCAATGAAAGAAACATAGTATACATACCTGCTTAATGAACTTGATGACATCGGACCGCATACATCAGAGTGAATGATTTCCAAGATTCATTTTGCCTTGCTCTCGCTACTTGGAAATGTCTTCTTTGTATTCTTTCCTTTCACACATCCTTTGCAGACTCCATCATGTTTTGCTTGAATTTTTGGAAGACCTTCAACAGCTTTGCTTGCAAGTGGTAGTGCTCTGTAATGCACATGTGCAATCCTTCTATGCCAAAGCTCATTTGTCTCTACTGTGTCATGGACTAAATCTTATTCGGGAGAACTTGGTAAGTCAAGTCGATGAGAGGAAAAAGGAAAGAAAATTCTGAAAATTTTCTACATATGGCATGTCGAAAAAACTTTGGGAGTTTTCTGATGCATCTCAGATGAGCCTTCCAATGCATCTTGGATAATTTTCTGATGCATTTTGGATGTTTTCGATGCATCTTGGATGATTTTCCAATGCATCTTGGATAATTTTATGATGCATCTTGAATGGGTTTCCAATGCATCTCGAATGAGTTTCTGATGCATCTTGGATAAGTTTCTAATGCATCTCGGATGAGTTTCCAATGCATCTCGGATGGTCTTTCCGATGCATCTCGGATGATTTTCTGATGCATATTGGATAAGTTTTCTGATGCACCTTGGATGAGTTTTCCCAATGCCAAGGAAAGAGAGAAAAAATTCTCAAAATTTTTCTAAGTGTCGAAAATACCATATCGGCAAGAAAAGACGAAGTGTTTCGATACGTAATGGACTCAGTGATTTCTACCAATACGTCAAAAGGAAACAATGATTTTTCCGATCGGAAATAAATTTTGAGTTTTTTCGATGCATCGGAAGGGAAAAGGAGAGTCGAGCTGATACATCAGAAAACTTCGGTGAGTTTTGTCGATCGGGTGGAAAAGCTTAGTTGCTCCGAAACAAAGAATTTCTGCAGGTTTTCAGTGGGATTTATAGGGACCAGAAAGGTGAAAAATGGTAGCAATCTTACGCACCATATTGTATGAAAATTAAATATTTACGAAAACAAATGAGGGATTTCCCCTCAACCTACCCTGCAATGGTGCAGGGAAGACACAAGGGGGAAAGCTCCCTTGACCCCCGTCATCCCCCTGAGACAGTTGTTCTTTGTGAAAAGAAAATTCTATGATTTGACAAAGTTGTCAATATACGATGTTTCTGATGCAGGTAAGTAATGTATGATTCATGTTAAATGTTATGCAACTAACAATTGTGTTATTAAGACATTTTGCAAAATCATAGACACCTTCAAAGACATTATTCCAGATAGTGCAATTCAGTAAAGTAAGTTGTGGTTCAGCCATGAGAACCTTCAGCATGAATGATGCATAAGATCCCTATGAGCACGAGGAAGATGCTATGGGGGGGAATGTCTGAGTTGGAAATGCTGAGATAGAGTCTAATGGGAGGATATTGTAAGAGACTCCCCCATATATTTCAGCCACCATGAGAAAACTAAGGGTGGAGATGAAAAGTTACAAGGCAGATAATGAAAGATTGGTTAAGGCTCGGGAGGAGAAGAATTAGCTGAATGCAACCATGCTGCAAAGTTTAATGGACATCCAGAGGCAGATGAACTCTGGGCTGGACAGTAAGACCGGAAGGTAGTAAGAGCAGTACCAAAAGGAGAAAGAAATATCCTAGTGAATCATCTAACTCTAAAGGATCCACTAACAGTTAAAGTTATTCATCTCATAGGAATGAGAGGAAGATGCATTACCATAACCATTCACGTGATGAATTTAAGAAGGCAAGGTCGCCTACCTTCAATGGTCAGGTAAAGAATGGACAAGAAGCTAAAGCTTGGCTTCTTGGGATGAGAAAATATTTCCAAGTCCAGGAATACTCTGGAAATATGAAGGCTAGGGTAGGAATATTCAATTTAACTGGAAGAGCATCCATATGGTTGGAGCACTTTAGACAAGTAAAGAAGATCAATGAAAGGAATATCGTGTGGAAGCAGTTCAAGAAGTATTTCAAGCAGAAGTACCTCTCTGACAAGTACTATGATGATAAGATTAAAGAGTTCCATGAGTTGAGATTGGGAGAACAGACTATGGAAGAGTATGCGAACAAGTTCCTAGAAATGTTGAGGTATGTCAGGTACATCAAAGATGAAAAAGTGAAGATCCAACATTTCCTGAGTGGATTGCCTCAGTCTTACAAAGACAGAATTGAGTTTTATGAACCTAGAAATACTGAAGAAGCAATAAGGAAAGCTAAGTATTGCTATGATAAAATCAAAGGAAAACCTGATTATCATAAGACATGGAAGGACAAGAAGAATGAGAAGTCTGACCAAAGTAAGAAAGGTTTCAAACCTTATAACTTTAGGAATCAGCAAAAGAAACCATCACAAACTGAGAAGCAGGAAGCCAAAGCGATGGGAGAGGAGCCAAGAGATCCACAGCAGAAAAGAGAGCCTCTACAATGTTGGAAATGTGGAGGACCCCACATGCGCAGGAATTGTCCACTTGATAATGAGAATGCAAGGCCAGCTTACAACATTCAAAAAGAAGAAACAGTAGGTCAAGTAGCAAGGGTCGTCCCTAGGATTTATGCAGCACTAGAGGACTGCCAGGAAGACCACCATTCAACTGTGGTTGAAGTTGCAGGTAATATTGTTGAGCAATCTGTTTCTATTTTGATTGACCCTGGTTCTACTCATAGTTACATTACCCATAGAGTAGTGGAGATTTGTGTTTTTAAGAAAGTAAAGCATATCAAATCTTGGTTGGTTCAGCCACTATAACTAAGAGAAAGGTTAGTGAAGTGGTAGAGAAATGTCCGTTGGTCATGAATGGATTGGTCACTTGTGTCAATTTGAATGTTCTACCACTTGGTTCCTATGATGTTCTCATTGCAATGGATTCGTTAGAAGCTCACAGGGTAAATATTGAATATTATAATAAGGCTTTTGAGTGCTTGGATGAAGAAGGAAACTCAAGGATTGTAAGAGGCATTCCAAAGGTGATTTTTGTAACGCAGATTTTGGCAATGCAGTTGAAGAAGTTTTGTAGGAAAGGTTTCCAGTTATATGCAGCTCATATTTTGGAGGAAATAGAGAATGAAATTCCAAGGTTGGAGGACTTTCATGTGTTGCAAAAATTCAGGGATATGTTTCCTAATGAGATTCCAGGGCTTCCTCCAAAGAGGGACATTAATGTCACAGTTGAACTCATGCCAGGAGAAGCACCAGTATCAAGCCAGGTCTGTTTGTGAAGAGTAAGGATGGTACACTCAGGTTATGTATTGATTACAGAAAACTGAACAAAGTCACTGTAAAGAAAAAATACCCTTTACCTAGGATTGGTGATCTCTTTAATCAAATGAGAGCAGAAAAGATATTTTCCAAGATTGAATTGAGGTCTGGTTACCATCAGGAAAGAATCAAGGATGAATACATCCATAAGAAAGCCTTCAGAACAAGGTATGGACATTATGATTTTGTAGTAGTACCATTTGGTCTCACAAATGCACTAGCTACATTTATGTGCCTTATGAATAGTTTCTTTGGCAGGTATTTGGACAAGTTTGTTCTTGTTTTCCTTGATGACATTCTTATTTAGTCTATGAATGAGGAAGAGCATGAAGAACATCTGATATTGACATTGCAGTTGCTCAAAGAGCATCAATTGTATGCAAAGTTGAGCAAGTGTGACTTTTATAGAGATAGGATTCATTATTTGGGTCACATTATCTCAGATGAGGGTATATCTGTAGACCCTGAGAAGATTGAGGCCATTATGAATTGGCATACTCAAAGAAATGTAACAGAAGTAATATCTTTCATGGGGCTTGTAGGATACTATAGGATATTCATTAAAGTATTCTCCAAGGTTGCACATAGATTTACTTCTTTGCAAAAGAAGGGAATAAATTTTGAATGGACACCGAGGTGTGAAGAAAGCTTCCAGCAGTTGAAGAATATTCTCACAAGTGCACCAGTCTTGAAGATTGCAAACCCACAAAAATATTTTGTGGTGTGTAGTGATGCATGCGGTTGAGGGCTTGGAGGGTTCCTTATGCAGGACAACCATGTGATATGTTATGAGTCAATAAATTTGAAGGAGCATGAGAAGAACTATGCCACTCATGATCTAGAACTTGCAGCCATAGTACATGCTATCAAGAGGTGGAGGCATTACTTAATGGGTAGAATATTTGAGCTAAGACTAGACCATTGTGGTTTGAAGTATTTATTTGATCAACCTACTCTGATTGCTAGGCAAGCGATATGGTTGGAGTTTTTATGTGAGTTTGATTTTGAAATCAAGCACATAAAGGGAAAAGAGAATAAGGTAGCTGATGCACTTAGTAGGAAGGTGCAAGAAATGCATGTGGCATCTCTTAGTATTTTCCAATCAAATTTGAGACAACAGATTGTTAATCATACTGCTGGAGATGAATTGTATGAGAAGGTAAAAGACAAGTTGCAACAGCAAAGCATTGAAAAGAAGTATGAGGGATATAAATTGGAAGAATATGGAATTCTTACTTATAATAATAGAATATATATTCCAAATGTAGCAGATATGAGGAGAGTTGTTATGGATGAGATCCATCAAGCTCCATATTCTGGTCACCCAAGATATCAGAAGACAATTGCTACAACTAGAAAGATGTATTTTTGGAAAAGAATGAAAAAGGACATGGCTAAATATATTTCAAGGTGCATGAAATGTCAACAGGTGAAGGTTGAGCATAAACACCCAGCAGGTTTCTTGCAACCTTTGCCAATTCCAAAATGGAAATGGGAAGTTATTTCCATGGATTTTACTACAGGATTTCTGATGACTTGGAGACAACATAATTCCATCATGGTTATGGTTGACAAGTTGACAAAAGAAGCACATTTTATGCCGGTTAAGCCTACGCATAAGACTGATGACATTGCAAAGATATTAATGAGGGATACTTTCAAATTGCATGGATCTCCTAAGGAAATAGTATTTGACAGAGATTTCAAGTTCACTCCCAATTTTTTGAAGGGGTTGTTTGTAGATTTGGGTACAAAGTTGAACTTCAGCACTGCCTACCATCCTCATACTAATAAGAAGACAGAGAGAGCTAATCAGGTGCTTGAAGACATGCTTTACATGTATGTGATGGATAAAACAACCAAGTGGGAAGATTACTTACACTTGGTAGAGTTTGCTTATAACAATGGATAGCAATCATCCTTGGGGATGAGTCCGTATGAAGCTTTGTATGGTAGGAGGTGTAGGACACTAGTGACTTTGGATAATCCAATGAACAGGGTTTTTCTTGGTCCATAATTGCTCAAGGAGATGGAGCAAGAGATTGTAAAGATCAGGCAGAATCTCAAAGCAGCCCAGGACAAACAAAAAATCTATCCAGATAAGCATAGGGTGAATAGAGAGTTCAGGGTGGGGGATCATGTCTACCTTAGAGTGAATGCAAAGAAGAGTTCCTTTAAGCTTGGAAGTTGTGCCAAACTGTCACCTAGATATTGTGGGCCATTTGAAGTGCTCAAAAGAATAGGTCCAATTGCATATAGACTTGCATTTCCTGCTAGCACTAGAGATCATAATGTTTTTCATGTCTCTTTTCTTAAGAAATATGTACATGATCCTAACCATGGAAGTTGTGCCAAACTATCACCTAGATATTGTGGGCCATCTGAAGTGCTCAAAAGAATAGGGCCGGTTGCATATAGACTTGCGTTGCCTGCTAGTAGTAGAGATCATAATATTTTTCATGTTTATTTGCTTAATAAATATGTACATGATCCTAACCATGTGATAAATTGGGATGTGGTTCAGGTAGAACCTGAGGGAGAGTTCCAAATCGATTCAGTGCGCATCCTCGATAGGAAGGTCACAATGCTCTAGAACCGAGCCATAGGGTAGGTAAAGGTGCAATGGGAGCACTATGGTCCTTAAGAGGCTACGTGGGAGCTGGAGGATGCCATGCAATTGGCACATCCATTTTTGTTCAATTATGCGGAGC
>LPNX010914960.1:99672-159279 GCA_001517045.1 Pseudotsuga menziesii | reverse complement strand
ACTGGTGAGCTGCTGGATCAGAGTGACCAGGGTCATGCTCACAATGGTACACTAGACTGGAACTGAACTGGGTACTCAAGGAAGCATAGAATGGGATGGATTCCGAACACAATCACCAACACAGCCCGGACATCCACGGGAACATATAACTGGGTGTTCCGACGTGACTCACCAATGTGCTAGAGTCGGGGGAAATCCGGGGTCTTCGACAAACAACGGAAGTGATATATATCCTGCGCGATTCTCAACGATGCGAATAAGGTACTGAAGTCGAGCATGTGAGAAACAACCATTCGGAGAGGCAATGATGACTCCTCTCAAAATGGTCCGTAGGCACTCACCACAGATGGTGATGGGTCCAAGGCACAGGAGCCTCTAGGTCTATCCTCTGGAATAGAGGAGTTGTCGTCGACAGAGGGAGACCTGCAACTATCAAGGCAATGATGTCTCCTTGACAGGAGCGCGAGGTGCAAAACCGAACTGTGATAGTACTGATGGGAAGAGTGATAAACTGGTGGGACTAAACGGGCAAGTAGAGTGGGTGGACTCAAACTTCCTTTGTTCAGAGTATGATGGCGGGGATGATCGGGCAGCACATGAAACTGATTGGTGGTAAAGGGATCATAGCTGTAAGGGATCTGGGCAGTTCACTGGGCTGAGGGAGATTCAAGCTGCGGTAACATGGTAGGAGACTGCAGAATACTCTGAACAAAGGCGACCTGATTGGAGGTGCTGCCGAGAGAATCGATCATAGCGCCAAGAGGCACGGGGGGACTTCTTCATGGGTTAGTGAACTAGAAGAAGTGTGGATATAAAATGGTACTGTCATGTGGATTTTACGAGCCCATGACAGTTCATGCTCGTGGTTGCTTTCAATTTTAAGGAGTCTGAAAGCAAATAAGAAGACTCTGAAGAAATGGGATGGTACTGGCGTGTGGATTTTACGAGCCCAGGACAGTACATGCTCGTGGTTGCTTTCATATTTACGGAGTCTGAAAGCAAATAAGAAGACTCTGATGGAATGAAATGGTACTGTCATGTGGATTTTGCGAGCCCATGACAGTTCATGCTCGTGGTTGCTTTCATATTTACGGAGTCTGAAAGCAAATAAGAAGACTCTGAATGGATAAAATGGTACTGTCGTGTGGATTTTACGAGCCCAGGACAGTACATGCTCGTGGTTGCTTTCATATTTACGGAGTCTGAAAGCAAATAAGAAGACTCTGTATTGAATGAAGTGGCACTGTCATGTGGATTTTACGAGCCCATGACAGTTAATGCTCGTGGTTGCTTTCATATTTAAGGAGTCTGAAAGCAAAAAGAAGACTCTGATGGAATGGAATGGTACTGTCATGTGGATTTTGCGAGCCCATGACAGTTCATGCTCGCGGTTGCTTTCAATTTTAAGGAGTCTGAAAGCAAAGAAGAAGACTCTGTATTTGGAATAGTCAGGCAAGGAGGAAGTGTTCAATTAGGGAACATTTATGATGATCCGAGCTGAGGGCGGGGGGAAACACTGGTGGGCCTCCTTGCCGGGTGGATGGATGGATGGTGGAAAAATAACGAGACTTTTGCAGTATGACAGGAGTGAATGGCTCATGTAAAAATAATTGAAATAATCGGATGATGGCCGATGTGGCGCGCAAATTGATGCGGCAAGGGGTAGGGACGTACTGTTCAAATTATGACCAGTGAGAGCGAGAAATGATCTCAAGCATCATCACGAGCTCAGAAAGATGAATCCGGCGATATAAACAGTGTGAAAAATGGAGAGCGGCCGAAGTGGAACGCAAACCGAGGCAACTAGTGGTGTCTAAAAAATGGGCAAAAAAGGATGTAGTAAAAATAATGCAACGAGGTGACCATCGTGACGGTCTCGTCGTGCTGATTCCAAAACTGTAGCTAGAGATGAATGGGACGTTGTTTCTGACGAATGGGGGGTGCATCAGGCCATGTGTTAATGTGGTGCTCTTTAATGGCAGGGTCAAGACTGGGCCTGTCATCCCAGGGATAATCCGAGGCAATGAGAGCTTCGAGGATCTCCTTATCAGTACGGAAAGTTTGTGTCGTCAAATCGGTTGACGAGGGAGTAGGGGCGGAAGAAATCATATAAATGGTATTAATCTCTTCGGAAGAGGAAGAGACCGGAGAGTGGATTTCCTCAATGGTGAGTGGTGCCGTCTCAAGATCCAGATTGTTCATCTCAAAGAGAGCTGCTCTGTACTCGGGGAGATCGGGACAGTGAACGGTGTAATGCCCGTAAACACCGCATATGGCACAAAAGTGGTTAGTGCGCAGGGATTTGTCGCGAGGCTTAGGGGTTGAGTCTAGATGGACAACTGGGATAGTGGGGTCGTCGTCAAGCGTTTGCATGTATTCCTGTAATGCCGGTAACTGAGGACATAGGTGAGTCGCATGGCCCAACTCATCGCACAGTGCGCATTTGGGAGGAGCACGAAACACAGTGGGGTTTTTTACTGTCTTAGGTGGTGGGACAGCAGTGTAAGGTTGGGGGCCTCTGCCCCCAGTGGGTTTGGTGAAAATAGGGGGTGGTTTCGCGGGGGTTGACGGGGTAGCGACACCGGGAGGTGGTTTCGCGGGGGCTGACGGGGTAGCGACACCGGGAGGTGGGCGACTAGTAGTAGCTATGGTATGTATAGGTGTGGCGCCAATGTGGCTAGGTACCAAAGGGGGTTGAGGCAACAACGGTGGTTGATTTCTAGGGGTTCTCGTGTGGTGGGACAGAGTATATATGGCTTCAGAGGTGGAGCCATATTGGTTCTGTTGGGTCTGGAGGTTGACCTCATCGGAGGACATCATCAACAAGTGGTGGGTACCTGAGTCAAGCGGGGGTTGATCAGGAGAAGCGTAAGTGATTTGTTGGATAGGCGCAGTAGCTTGAGGGGGAGCCAATGGTTCAGTGTTCACTAAGCCTTGGTTTGGTAAGGGGTTTTGTAAGACCAACGGTGGTTGCTGAGGTTGTGGGGGATTGGGCTGTGCTTGAGGAGCTGCCTGTCCTTGGCGTAGCTTATCAGCAGCCAAAAGTTGTTGAACTCGCTCCATCTGCGGACAAAAGTGTGTGTAGTGTCCATAGACCCCGCAAACAGAACAAGGGAAGTTGGTTCGCAGGTTGTGGTTTTTAGCCTGCTTGGGAGGGCGATCGGGGTTTTGGTTGGTGGGGGCTGCGTTATTATTAGCAGGGGGATTAGGTTGTTGACCAGCTTGCTCGGGCTGCTGGTTGTTCCCACGATTTCGGCCCCTGCCGCGGTTTTGTTGGCCCTGGTTACACTGGTTATTCTGGTTTTGCGGGGGGTTTTCTTGGGCGTAAACCTGCCCTTGGGTAGTAGGTGGGTTTTGAGTTTGCGCAGGTGCGGGAGCAGGCTGCGGTGGATAATATGGGGGTGGAGGCTGCACTGGCGCGGCCACTTGAGGGGGTTGTTGATAGTGCTGTGGAGCGGGTTGGGGGTTTGCCGCAGGGGCTGGCTGTGGCGGATAGTAATGCGGTTGGGATTGGGGCGGCGCAAGAGCCGGTGCAGCCTGCTGGGGGGAGTATGGCTGAGGTGCGACCGGGGAAGGCATATTACCGAAACACTGAGGTGGACATGAAGGTCCGTGGATATGAGGCATGGGAGCATACGAGTTGGTTGCGCCGGGCTGTGATGTAGCCCACGAAATTTCAGGTCCAGGAGTAGGACGGGTTATAGAAAAGGGCTGAGGCTGTGAAGAGAGACGGCCAATGATGCCATCGGTAGCGTGGGATGCCCCCAGCGCATCGGGATGTGAGGGATCGCCACGAGGGGCATCCGGGATGATGGTGTAAAGGTAAACCGATTGGGCGTAAATGAGATCAAACTGCTGGGCCTTAAGGATAGCCTCTTCCTCCGATTGGGGTCTTTCGGCTGCCACATCCATAGCAATGAGCGAAAGGAGGGACTTAAGGAACCAATCTAGGAAGATCCGGTCATCTAGCTTGATTTTGCATAGGCTACGGCGTCGTCGCCATTCATGGATGTGGTCCGTGATGTGGGTAGCCGTGTTCTGTCTGCATGACAGAAGGATCTCGATGCCTGCGTCATAGCGAACAGGCAACTGGAAAAACTGGAGGAAGGTCGAGGCCAGGGACGTGAAGGTGGTGTGGGTTCCATGGGGTTGCTCGATATACCATTTGGCAGCTGAGCCAGTGAAGGTGCGCTGCAATAAACGGAGGCGGATGGAGTCATCTACTATGGAATTGGAGGAGCACCATAGATGGAAAGACATGATATGATTTTGGGGGTCTTCACCTGCCTTACCCTCAAACTTAGGGATGTCGGAGGGGAGCTTGGTGGGCATGTGGGGCCACGCAGGGTCGTGCTGGATGGGGTCATTGGTTAACCTGGCTAGGTCAGGTAGGTTGAGGCTAGCCATATAAGGTAAACTGGATGTAGGGTGTGACACAGTAGTGGGTTGGACCACGTTGGGGCCCATGCCCCCAGGTGGAGGGGTGATGTGAGGGATATTACTCCCAAGTGGGGGAACTACGGTGGCATGAGAAGGTCCTGCGCCACCAAGGGTGGTGGGAGTTACTAATGGAGTAGGTATGGGTATTCCTGTCGTGGGGATAGGTATGGTGATAGGAATGGTAGATGGGCCTCCTGTGGAGGGCATACCCATGATTGGAGTAGTAACGGGTATAGTGGCTGATGTACCACCGGTGGTCCCTATAGTGGAGGGGTTGGGATTCACGCCAGCCATGGGGCTAGTGGGGGCAGTGTAAAGAGTATCGGGCGAACAGGCGCGGTCGAGGTCGCGGGTTCGGGGCGAACAGGCGCGGTCGGGGCCGCGGGTGGGTAGATGGCAGCGGCGGTCGAAACCGCGGGTTCTGGGCGAACAGGCGCGGTCTAGGCCGCGGGTTCGGGGCAAACAGGCGCGGTCGAGGCCGCGGGTTCTGGGCGAACAGGCGCGGTCGAGGCCGCGGGTTTCGGGCTGGCAGCGGCGGTCGGAGCGCGCCTGTGTAATGAACAGGCGTGGTCGGATCGCGACTGCGGTCGGAAAAAATGCGGTTGGGACGCAGGCAAAAAGGGCTGACAGCGGCGGGCTGGTCGCGGCTTAAGGCCTGAAATGCGCGGTCGGGCCGCGGCCACGGAAGAAAACGGCGCGGTTTCCGGCGGCCGAAAACGGAAAACGAAAGTACAGTACAGGAAAATAAAACTAAAAGTAACAAGAGACAGCGGAGTCGCCAAAACTGTAGCTAGGGTTTTCACCCTAGCTTGTGCTAATGAGCACCTACTAAGGAATCTGGATTCCTTAGTAGCAGTTCAATAATGTAAATGGAAATAAACTAAACTAAAGCAGGAAAAGTAAATAACAGAAAGTAAAAACAACAAGAAAATGTATAAAGGTATTTTGTATTTATGTTACCTCTGATGAAGAGGTTGGTGGAGTTCGTTGCGCTGGTCCGATGTCGGTGGCTCCGAGCTCCGAGCTGCTCCTTCTCCTTCTCCGATGGTGGAAAATAGGCCAAAAGGGGTCTCAATGGTGAAAATATCTTGATGGTAAGCTAGGGTTTCACGAGATGTTTCGGCAGAGTAAGGGTGCTTATGACTGTGGATGTGAAATGAGGGGTCTCCATCACTTATTTATAGTGTTTTAGTGGTGGAGTGCTTGCCCATGGTTTTTGGAAACCGTGTGGTTTAAGGCAGCTTGTTTAGGGTTTTTGCTGTTTTTAGGGTTTTCCTCCTTTTTCCTCATTATTTTTATTCCTTTTCTTCCCTTTTGGGGATTTTTGCTATTTTTAGAGGAATTTTGGCTATTTTTGGAGGAAAAAGGGGTTTTTTGGCCTTTTGGAGGCATTTTAGGCCTTTCGGAGGCTTTTTAGATGGTTTTGTGACCTTTTAGAGGCATTTTAGGCCTTTTGGAGGCTTTTTTGTGGGATTTTCAGGGAAATATGGTAGGCAAATGGACAAATGAGCCATGTAGTGAGGTAGATGAGGTAGTTAACCATTTTTGGGTGTTAACAAGCACTGAGTGAGATGCCAGTGTAGCATTTTTGTTCAATTTTGTGAAGCACTGAGCATAGTGTTGTTGAAAGGGGAGGGGAATGTAACACCCTGGTTTTGAACCCATTTGGATTAAAAATGTATATGATGTATATATTGTAATTAATCATGGTGCGGAGCTAAATGAAAAATCCCAACCATTGATTTAACGTTTTATGTTCTTGTGATTAAAATCATTGCCGATGGTATTTCGTGCTAGTCGACACATTTTAATTTTGGCATCAGGTAAATATACAATTTAATTAAAAACCCAAAACTAGCTATGTCAATGCAACAAATAATGAGATGGGAGCATGATTTCCTAAGGATAAGGGGGGCGATATTTAACCTTTGGAGCCAATGGGGAAAATCCAAATGTCAATGGGAGAACCCATCAAAAAGTCAACTACCTTTCTTGTCTCATTCACCCAATCATTTAAGTCTGACAAAAATTGGTTGAAGTAGTTATTGCATGGGGATGGGAAGACTATGGGTAGGAAATTCGAACTTGGGGAAAACCCATTTTTGGGCAAAACCCATTTTTGGGGGAAAATCTTTTTGACTTTTGGGGCAAGTTAACACCCAAAATTCATTCCCATTTGGCCATACACCCACGTCTTTCATCTCCTCACATAGTGGAAGCTTGGGAGTTGTTTTACCTTCACGATTTTTCCTGTTGTGTGTTCTCATTCATGATTTTGGAGCTCTTGGGCATTTTTCTCACCATCAGTCATCCACATTGGGGCTCTCTCAAACGGTTGGAAGTTTCCTGTGTGTGGAATTCATTTTTTTGGGTTTGTTGTGTGTGTTTTACCTCATGTGGGTAGTCATTTATTCATTTTCCTCGGGCTGAGAATTTTGTTTTTGTAATGGTCTATGGTTGGGTTTCCTTACCCACGATTTTTGTTGCATTTCTCCATTGTTTTCCAAGCTGAAAATCATTTTTGTGTTGCCCAGTGATTTAGAAGAGAGACCATGATCTATTGGGTTTTGTTGAGATTCATTTTTTGCCACGTTAGGGCCAAAACATCCCTAGGATTTGAATTGTTGTTAGGGGGTTGTTTTCACCTACCTTAGCAATTCATTTTGTTGCCAAACTGTTTTCCTCAACCTAGAAATTGTGTATATTGTTGTGTATTCATTTGTGCTTTGGTCTATATTGAATTGGGAGTGGAAATGGGGCTTGAACAGCTTGATAAACCTAGTGTGTGAAGGAACCTCGCAGACAGATCTAGGGGGTTGGCTTTCTTCTTTGCACACCTTGAATAGCACTTGTTGGTTGATCTGAGCAGACCCAAGTTTAATGTAATGTACCAACAAAACCCCTAGCTCACTGGCCCTTTCGGCGACAGACCGCGAACGGCCTGAAGTCTCACCTGAAGTGATCCTAAATGGGGTGGTTCAAGAATCAGGTTTCCTCAACCAGGTTCTGTAGCATCCTAGGTTCTCTTGACTCTAATTAACTAGTGGGATCTCTCAGCGAGGCTGTTCTCTCCTCCTAGCTAACTCTGCTATGGGACTGGCCCTTATCACATCATAGCTTCTAGGACGATGCGCAAACCTTCTCTTCCGCTCAGCTCTTAACCTACGATATCTCACACCGCAGCTTCTCCGACAGTGCGATATCGCCTTTCTACACTGCGAGATTTCCTACTGTAAGAATCAGTATGCTCATCAACTCTCAAGGTCCAGAGGCTTTCTCCCTAGGTATAGTAGCTCAGTTAACCTTCATTTAGGATGTTAAACAACTTCACTTAAGCTCCTACAGTTTAACACACTTAACATCAACTACGCTCAACTCACTGAACTAAATATACATACATCACTTAACACTGTAACTGTTAGCTATCATGAATCAAGCACTGATAAACTCATATACAGAATACTTGACACATTCAACTTGCATTTAACCTTCTATGTTATTGTAAACTAAGGATAGCATACATACATTCATTAACTAATAAGCAAAGTTCATGTAACAGATAACAGATAGCAAGTAAGTTAGAGCACAATCACACGAAACAATCGCATAACACACGGATTTTACGTGGTTCACTCCCAGGGGGGAAGCTACATCCACAGGAACTGTTTTTTATTATATCTTGAGAGAGTAACACGGTTCTGCTGTAACCTCTTATGCAGCTTGAGATCTTCTAGGAAACTCCACGCACACAGCTGGGAGCCCTTCTCTCTTATATCTCTTCTCTTCCTATAATGCTTTCTTCTTACAATATTTCATTTCTCTCTCTCTCTCTCTCTCTCTCTCTCTCTCTCTCTCTCTCAATCCATGCGGATTGTTACATTCATGCTCAAGGATTCAGCCACTGGTTACAGTAAGATAACTATAGACTTAATAACAGAACCAGAGCTCGACTCTTCCTCAATGTCTTACAATATTGATAACAAATAGAAACAACTAACTAACTATCTAGCTGACCATCTAGCTAACCCTTCACAATACAAAATACATGCTTAAATAGGTGGCCTGAAGGTCTCACCATGATACAACACTGTGGGCCTATCCCAACAGTAACCCAAAACCCTAACTGTGACAGTCGGCCTATCTGTACTTTGAACTGCCGCTTACTGGTCACACCCGCAGCTTTCTGCAGTCTTCCATGATTTTTGGTGCTGATCATGGGTGTGGGTGCTGCTTCCTCGGTTTCTCACCTTCTATCCTTTGTCTTTAATACCTCGGCCCATTGCTCCTTTTCCATTTATGAGGGTAGCTGAGCCCTCCTGTTGTCGTCACTTCCTTGAATGCAGTGGTTGAGCTCTCTCTTCTCAGCTGCTTTAGGTACTCTTTCCTTTGACTTCCTTGTTCCAATATAGCAACTTTTCCTGTAACTGCGGGGCCCTGCTCCAACAGTCCCCTAACACTTACTTGTGGCTCATCCCTGAGCCACTAATAGCTAGCTTCTCCTTGGCTTCCTATGAAGTCCTTGGGAATCTCTCCCTCAGTCCTGCGACATCTTTATGCATCAAATTTTCTCTCATATTTGGCATCATCTTCTGTAAACTTAGTTCGTAGGTCTCTCTTATCTTTCCTTCCCTCATTTTCATGTTCTTACTCTCATCGCTTGTGAGACCTTCAAATGACTGCTTCACCTATATCACCGTCGAATCCCTCCCATAAGATATACTCCAAAGTTGCATATAGGTCTTTTTATGGATCAACGGCTCCTTTAAGGATCTTGAGCTTTTGAGAAGCCTTCCACAGATATCCTTTCCTCTTTATCTGGGTTAGAACTCATATTGCAAAGAAAATATAAATCTGTATCTTTTGGCCTTCTCAAACATTTCATTCAGTCTAGATCCTTCGTTACGAAAACTATACAAACCATGAATTCCATTCCGAGAACAAGCCTTTGTCTACATGCTGAATTTCTACTTGTTTGATTTGTTTTTCCCTTTCACTTTTCTTCTCAACAAATCGCTCCAGGTATTCACGCTGCCTATGACATTCATATTTTCATTTCTTTGCTTCTGCAATCTCTTGTTCTTCTCTTAGCTGATCAGATAGGTCATCTTCCTTCTCCCTTTTCCTTCTTTTTCTCATTTTTACTTTCTTCCTCTTTCTTTTTATCCACCTTTTCCTCACTCTCCTTTTCATTTTTCTTCTTGTCGGTATATTTCTTCTCATCATTCTTCTACTCTGTTTTCTTATCTTCAGTGATCTTCTCGCCTTTCTTCTTCTCTGCTTTGAGCTAGACTCTTCTACTATCTGAGCTTGACTCCTCATCCTTGGCGTCTGTCTGACCTATGGTGCACCTAATTTCACAACCCTGGGTGGCATCGTCATAGCAGACTCGAAGTCACCACGCTGGAATTGTCGCACAACGTCTTCTAAAGGTTCCTTCTCGGACAGAAACCACCCAGTACGATACTCTGGACTAGCAATGACTGTGAAAATGGGGAAAACCAGCACTCTGTAACTGGAGTATCTCTACACAGGGAAAACTCTACAAATTGCTCTATAACTCTCACAAATCGCAAAAAGTAACCCTTCTATTTGAATGTTCTGTGCATTTGTACTGAAAATGATAATCTGTGAAGCAACGGTCGCTTAGGATGGACCCGTTGGTGACATTTATTGCATGGATAAGACAACATCCGTCGTCCTGATCCTCATTAAGTGCTGAATATCTGATCAAATATCCCTCAAAAATTATGTGCAAGTGCCGGTCTTGACCAAGATTTACCAAATCTAGGACAATCACTGTATTGTTTCCAAATTTAGGGTAACGTATACCTGTCATATTTTGATTAATTGCTTGTCAGAAGACGAAGTGACTGGACCTCTTTCCCTTTTAAAAATCATCGTCATGGCATGGGGAACATCGCCTCACTGTAATGTCACACTGCATCATCCTTGGCGTGAAACTCCGCAACGTTCAAAAACTCCGCAATGTCCTATGACTTGCGCAAAATAAACTTTCTTGCTAAGATTCCTTCTACTTAGAATATTTTTATTTTTATTTTTTTAAGGGTGTAGACTAGTTATGGGTGCGATGCCTCCTTTCAACTACACTGGACATCTGCACCAACTAATTCTCTAAGTTAATGTTTGAAGGTGGAGTGACTATCACTATAAAGCTTGAGCCTACTGCCATTAATCAAAGTAGGAACAAGTTCTCCGTTCAGTTTACTGAGCTGAACAGCACCTCCTTCTATAACTTGCTAAATCTGATATGGCCCCAACCAATGTATCTTGAACTTCCCTGGAAACTTAACAAACTTGCTGTCATAAAGGAGCACTAGGTCTGCTGCCTCAAAAATATTGCTCTTGATGTGCCTGCCATGCCAAGCTTTTTCTCGTGCCTTTTGCACTTTTTGATGAAATCCTGCGATGAATCTGTCTTCTTCTAAGTAAAGCAACTGCACTAATCTTTCATTCATCCTATCTGTATCAGCCATCTTAGTAATTTGAGCAATTCTTAAACTGGGAATAATATATTCCATAGGCATAACAGCCTCTTGTCCATACACCAAGCTGAAAGGTGTGTGTCCTGTAATTTTCTTGCATGTAGTCCTATAAGCCCATAATACAGCATTAACCCTGAGGTCCCAATCATCTCTTTGGTTGTTACAGATCTTAGTAAGAGCATTTTCTAGAATCTTGTTAAAAGCCTCCATCGTACCATTAGCTTGTGTGTGGTAGGGAGTGCTCTTATGGTGCTGTATCTGAAATTCCTCCATCAACTCCTCAATAGTGCGATTCAGAAAGTGTGTGCCTTGATCACTCATCAAAATTACTGGACATCCAAATATACTTATGATGTTTTCAAAAATGAACTGTGCAGCTGTAGCAGCATCACAATTCCTTACTGCTTTGGCCTCTTCCCACCTGGTGAGGTATTCTGTTCCTGTGATGATGTATCTCGCACCAGTTCATTTCCCTGGTGGGTTGATAGGACCCATTAAATATATATCCCACTTGTCAAATTCTCGCAGTGTAATCTATGGTCGCAGTGGCATTTCATCTCTCCTCGAAGGTTTTCCTACCCTCTAGCAGATATCGCAGCATCTGCAAAACTCCTTAGTGTCTTTATGTAAAGTAGGCCACCATAATCCTGTAGCTAGAATTTTCTGAGCAGTCGACTTTCCTGTGAAATGACCTCCTTTGGTACCTGAATGTGCTTCTCTGATAATGGCCTCTTTCTCATGCGGCATAACGCATCTGCATAGGACTTCATCTGGACCTAGCTTGAATAAATGTCCTGCGATCAAAGTGAAGTCTGCTGCTTTAACAACTAACTGTTTCTTTTGTTGCTTAGTAAATTCAACTGGTGCCCACCCTGTAGTGAGAAAGTGAATAATATCTGCGTAATACTCATTTGTGATCTGGATAGAAAACAATTGTGCATCTGGCAAATTATCCTCTAAATTACTTGGTTCTTCTCCTGAGTCTATCCACGAGAGATGATCAAGTCCGACATTTAATCTCCCTGGTTTTACAATAATTTCAAAATCATACTCCTGAAATAGGAGTAACCATCTACAGATCCTTCCCCCTAACACTGGCTTATTGACCAAATACTAAAAACAGAATGGTCAGTGAACATCTTGAATGAGGCACCCAACAGGTAGTGTCTGAACTTCTGTAGAGCATACACCATAGCTAATCCTTCTCTTTCTGTAGTGGTGTAGTTCTTTTCCATGGTAGATACCTTTCTGCTTGAGTACGCGATAGGGTGATCGATACCCCCTTCTCCTGTCTGTGTTAATACAATCCCCAGTGCGATGCCAGATGCATCCACATGTAAATGAAATGGTTTGTTCCAATCTGAAAATACTAAGATAGGTGTTGTGACCATCTTTTCTTTAAGAGTGTCTAAACTTTGCTGGAATTCGTCAGTCCATAGGAATTTCACTTCTTTCTTTAACAGCTTTTCCATAGGTGTTTTGATCTTTGCATAGCCTTTGATGAATTTGCGATAATACCTGCTATGACCAAGCACTGTCCTCAATTGCTTGACTGAGTTGGGTGCTGGAAGATTTACAATGATGGCAATCTTTGCAGGATCTACCATCAAGCCTTGTCTGCAAACAATATGACCCAACAAAATACCAAATGGTGCATAGAATATACATTTATTCAAGTTAAGAGAAATCTGATATTGCCTACATTTATCTAACATGAGCCTTAAATCTCCTATATTCTTTTTGATTAATCCAAATACAGTCCAATCATCAAAATAGACTTCTAAGAATTTATGGATGTATTCCTTAAAGACAACAACTACTACTCTAGAAAAAATAGGTGGCACATTTTTAATACCAAAGGGCATTACCGTATACTTGAATGAGCCCCATTCTGTCGCAAAGGTGGTCTTATGTCGATCCTCTGGATGGATTCTTATCTGGTGATAGCCTAAAAATCCATCAGTGAATGAGTAGATCTCCTGTCCTCCCACATTGTCTAAAACTTCATCAGTAAAAGGTGTCGGAAATGGGTCATGAAGTGATGCATCGTTGAGTTTGCACAAATCGACACAAATCCTGATTTCTCCTTTAGTTTTCTTTTCCTGCACAACCATGGGACTAACCCATTCGCTCTCTTCTACGGGCTCAATGATGCTTGCTGCTAGCATCTTATCAATCTCATCCTTTACTTTTTCTTTATAACAAGGATTTAATCTGTATGGACACTACTTAGCTGGCCTAGCATCCTCTTTCAAAGGTATCCTCATGACTCCCAAATCTCATACTGTTCCCTCCATCTCTATAAACTTAGTGGGAAATAAGTCCTGATATTCATGTAACAAATCTGCGATGTGTCCTACCGTTTCATCATCCCAATAGTCTCCAATAGAGGAAAACTTTGGTTTTGTTTCTATGCCAATATTGATCTTTTTAATCTTAATAGGCTCTGTGACAGCTGGAATCTCTAGCTTTGGTCCATCAACTTCATGAGTCCCTTCTGAATCTGGAATTTTGATACTGCGAGGATTATCATCCTCATCACCTGGCTCTTTTGTGAAGTTGTAACACTCTAGCACATGTTCTAACTAGATGGTCCAATCAGGATGAGCATACACTGGTAGGGTACAGTCATCAAATATCTTAGTCTTTATAATCTCTAGAGCCTGATCAATGCTTGGATACTCAGATTCAAAAGTGAAAGTGAGTAAAAAGTTGTCTATCACAATTGGCCATGTAATCGTTCCTCTGCGCAAATCTGTCTCAGTGTACCAGTTCCTTGGGACTGTGTCTAAAGTGTGAATGAATAGGTGAACCCATTCATCCTCTGGAATGTTCAACCAATTCTGTTCACAAATCTTAATATGTGACCTGGGGTCACTTTCTCCTGTATATTTCTGCTGTAAACACTCCTTGTTGTTAGAGAATCTGATCATCATCAATCTCTTAAAATCATCCCATGATGCGATATTTTATTTATGTGCATGCCACCATCTTGCAGGTGTGGCTCTTACTGCAAGGTCAATAGCTGCCATCCTCTGTTCATGAGGGATTTCCTGCTCAAACTGCTGTAAAAATTCATTGACATTTGCTAAGCCATCAAACGACGGAATATCCTTAATCTCTGTTCCAATCCATCGCAGTGACTTAGTCATAAACGCACATCTGCAAGCTGAAACTTCATAAAGTATATTCTGCCAATTTTGTAAACCAACATCCGAATCCGATGCACATGAGCTATCGCATCGCAAACTAATATTTCCTTCTGCAGTGGGATTGATATAATCACTCTAATTAGTAGTCATATGATAGAAGCTCTCCATATTACGCACCTCTTCCTGTGCTCTGATAGGTTCAATGTATCGAGGAACCTGAAAAGGATCCAACGGTGCGATGACTCGAATCTATTTATCCTCAAAGGTCATTTGTCTTTTCTTTAAATCGATAACAGCCATGTTATCAATTTCCCAATCAATACCTAGTAAAGCTAGATACGGTCTGCTATCACCAATAATTTATATGACTTCAAAATATGCAAAGTTGCAAACTCCATCAATATCAACTGGTACTTCAGTAATTGACCCTGTGGCGATACCCTCTGCTTATTGGCTAATCGCAGATGGATAGGTGATCTAGCTAACTTAGGGCTACCCACCTGTTCCCATGTCTGCTTAGTAAGAACATTTACCTCTGATCCTAAATCTAGGATTACCTTATCCATTTCAAACTCTCCAATTTGTGCTGTGAGTCTCATTTCTCTTCCTGTTCTTGTATGGCCCAAAATATTATGAATAGCATGCTGCGTACTACTCATGGAAGAATACTGCTGATACTGATCTATGATGCGTTGAAGCTCTCCTATGGCTTTCTCATTTCTTACGAGTTTCAAGTAGCTCCGCAGGAAGGATTGTACACTTCCTGTCAACTCATCCTCTTTGCACCTTCTAGATGTAGTATCCTGTGATATCTACACAGGACTAACGCCACAAAGTTTCTACTGTGGTACGCCCCTACAAGGCAATACCTACGATCCTGGTAGTGTAGAGTCAGTAAAGAAAGTTTTAGCTTGCTGAAATGTTTCTTTGTTCTTCTGCAGGTCAAGTGGTGTAGGTTTATCAGTGGCTTTGCGCACCCACTTCGGACCTATATTCTTTGCAGCATCTTGCGATGTCCTACTAGTAGAAGCACCACTGCAAGTCACAATATTGACTCTTGGTTCTGGTTCTTTCTGCTCAGCAGCAATAAGCTGAATATTTTGGTTTACTGCTGGCTTAGGATCCTTAATCTTGGCTATCAAGATAGGACATTCTTCTATAGTATGATCGTAGGACTTGCAATACTTACATGTTGTAGTAGGGTTTTGACAATCCCTAGCATAATGTTCTATGGCTCCACAGTTGTAACAAACAATCGGTCCATGGCCATGACCAAAGCCTCCACCACGGCCTCATCCTATGAATCCTCCACCATGGCCATCATGAGCTGGTTCATGCTGTGTTCCTGCTGTTGGTCTTACTGTTTCTGACTGGACTCTGTAGAAGTCATGTTTTCTCTCTATCATGAGATCATAAGCTCTGCAATTATTTTCATCATGTCCTACTGACTTACAGAAGTTACAGTATAAATTCTTAGGAGTTTGTACATACTTCTGAAGTAAAGGGCATTCATGTGGTCTATGTCCTCTTGTTCTACAGATTTCACACCATGACCCTTGATTCTGTACTAAGGGGTTAGGAGCCCCACTTGCTAGATACTCAACAAATACTGGACAGTTATCTTTGGTATGGCCATGTCCTTTACACTTTGTACACCATAATTCTTGTGCAACCTCTTTTCCTTTCTTAATCTCATGTAGCTGTAGAGTGAGATTGGCTAACTGATTCTGTAAGTTAGTCATACATGTACTAGTCTCAGCTAAAGGTGAAGCCTCTAGTTTCATTGCCATCTCCAATGCTTCATCCTGCGTATGGAGTTTTTGTTGCATTAGTGGAAATCTGATGTGAGGGAGTAGTGCTGCGATGAACCATTCCTTATGCTGCTCTGGAGCAAACTCAAAACTAACTTGGTATATAAGAGCTTTAAATTTCTGATCGAAATCCCATACTGACTCTGTGGGTAACTGTTTAATGTCTTTAATTTCTATGATACATTGTGACTCGTACTTGGGTTTCTTAAATTATTTAATCATTGTGGTCCTAAACTCTACAAGTATTATGTTCTGCACTGAGGTATACTTCATATACCATGTTAAATCTCTTTCTCTAAGTGTAGCGGCCAACTGGACAAGATTAGTATTGTCATCCTGGATCTATTTAATGGTCCATATAGCTTCACATAGGAACCAATGTTGTTCTGGGTCTTCTGCCCCTGTACCCCTAAAGGTAGGTAATTTCATTTCATCCCCCATTCTATTTCTACGTGGTGGATTCTGATTTGTTGTATTACTACCACTTGGCGGTGTAAATGTATGTGATGTAGAGGTAGTATGTACTGTGTGTGAACTACTAGATGGAGTTCCTGCAGGATTATTCTGAGTCTCGGTCAGTTTCTGTGGGGTATAAGGGTGGTAAGGGATACCCCTTGTTGTTCTTTCTCTATTACTTTGACTCTGTTAACTAGTACTATCTGAACTGTCTTCACAGAAGGAAGATCTGAAGTCTACTTTATATTTCTTATCGCTACGTGTACATCCAATTTCTTCAAAATAACTCTCAAACTCTTATGACATTGCACTTACTTAACTTATTCATCTGAAAATATATCCAGTACTCCTTTTTCATATAATAACATCTTAAGGAACAAATTTAAAGAGTTTAGTTACTGACCATGATATCCTTTGAAGAAGTACCTCTGTGCTTCGTTGAAACTCTTTCTTTGATCAACTGCAAACTCTGTAATGAAACCTTCCAGCAAACTCGCAATCCAAAAGTCTACTGCCCGCAAAATGGGATTATCCACACTCTTCACGGTGTGAATCAGCTCTGGTGTCCATACAATTTTCCTTTTCTTCTTGAATACGTTCTTATCATTCAACTTTGACAACCATTCATACAACTCATTTGCATAGGTCACAAAAAATATCCCATGCAAGTCTGTGAAGATATGTTTCTGTAACCAGTCCTCTATACTCAACCTAGGACTCTTGTTTTCTTTCTCAGCAAATTCTCTTTCCTTAGACTCAACCCACTAGTTAAGTTCTTCTTTAGTAGGATTCCAACAGAACATCAGCTCTTCAATTTGTTCAAGTCCCAGCAACGAAACCATTTGTTGGCTGATCTGGGCAGACCTGAGTTTACTGTAATGTACCAACAAAACCCCTAGCTCACTGGCCCTTTCGGCGACAGACCGTAGACGGCTTGAAGTCTCACCTTAAGTGATCCTAGATGGGGTGGTTCAAGAATCAGGTTTCCTCAACCAGGTTCTGTAGCATCCTAGGTTCTCTTGACTCTAATTAACCAATGGGATCTCTCAGCAAGGCTATTCTCTCCTCCTAGCTGACTCTACTATGGGACTGGCCCTTATCGCATCGCAGCTTCTAGGACGATGCGCAAACCTTCTCTTCCGCTCAGCTCTTAACCTGCGATATCTCACATCGCAGCTTCTCTGACAGTGCGATATCGTCTTCACTGCAAGATTTCCTACTGTAAGACTCATTATGCTCATCAACTCTCAAGGTCCAGAGGCTTTGTCCCTGGGTATAGTAGCTCATTTAACCTTCATTTAGGATGTTAAACAACTTCACTTAAGCTCTTATAATTTAACACACTTAACATCAACTACGCTCAACTCGTTGAACTAAATATACAGACGTCACTTAACACTGTAACTGTTAGCTATCATGAATCGAGCACTAATAAACTCATATACAGAATACTTGACACATTCAACTCGCATTTAATCTTCTATGTTACTGTAAACTAAGGATAGCGTACATACATTCATTAACTGACAAGCAAAGTTCATGTAACAGATAACAGATAGCAAGTAAGTTAGAGCACAATCACATGAAACAGTCGCACAACACACAGATTTTATGTGGTTCACTCCAAGGGGGGAAGCTACGTCCACAGGAACTGTGTTTTATTATATCTTGAGAGAGTAACACAGTTCCGTTGCAACCTCTTATGCAGCTTGAGATCTTCTGGGAAACTCCATGCACACAGCTGGGATCCCTTCTCTCTTAGATCTCTTCTCTTCCTCTAATGCTTTATTCTTACAATATTTCCTTTCTCTCTCTCTCTCTCTCTCTCTCAATCCCTGCGGATTGTTACATTCATGCTCAAGGAGTCAGCCACTGGTTACAGTAAGATAACTACAGACTTAATAACAGAACCAGAGCTCGACTCTTCCTCAATGTCTTACAATACTGATAACAACTAGAAACAACTAACTAACTGTCTAGCTGACCATCTAGCTAACCCTTCACAATACAAAATACATGCTTAAATAGGTGGCCCGAAGGTCTCACCATGGTACAACACTGTGGGCCTATCCCAATAGTAACCCAAAACCCTAACTGTGACAGTAGGCCTATTTGTACTTTGAACTACCACTTACTGGTCACACCCACATCTTTTTGCAGTCTTCCACAATTTCCGGTGCTGATCGTGGGTATGGGCGCCGCTTCATCGGTTGCTCCCCTTCTGTCCTTTGTCTTTAATACCTCTGCCTATTGCTCCTTTTCCATTTATGAGGGTAGCTGAGCCCTCCTGTCGTCGCCACTGCCTTGAATGCAATGGTTGAGCTCTCTCTTCTTGGCCGCTTCAGGTACTCTTTCCTTTGACTTCCTTGTTCCGATATAGCAGCTTTTCTTGTAGCTGTGGGGCCCTGCTCCAACAACACTGGAAGGGAAGCAATATCCTGAGGGACTGTGTAGCAGAGAAGGGGATGCTTCCTTGTGTTGGGTGGGTAAATGTTTAGAAGCCGGGATATATTTGGTGCATGTATACATAGCTCTGTTGAGGAGCTCACTAGCTTAGCATTCAGCCTATCCATCCCATTTGCAGCTTGATAAACCCAACTGTGTTGGCTTGGCTGAATTTTGTGGTATCCTTGGCTATGTGTGAGCCTTCTAGAGTTCCTTATTCCTTGTGGGAATCATGCCCATCTCGGGGGTGACAATGTTGTTGATATATTGATGGGCACACTAGCCTATGGCTGGGTGGAACGTTGTAGCGACATATCTAGTTGCGGGACGATCTTCTTCATAAGATAAGTATTCTTGTGTTTAAACCTATGCATTTACATTTGATAATGAATTGCAATGAACATGTGAATTAATGGAATGGATTTGTTTCTGTTGTATTTGAAATGTTTATGCATCTATGCATGTATTAGTTCAATGCATTTCATTTTATCATGTGTATGTTCATGCGATTTAAATATCCCGGGTTAGATAGAAGCATTAGCCACATCCTCTCTCTGGCAGAGGGGAGGGGACATGACAGTTGTAGATCCCTTCACAATTCTATCTTTGCGCCAAGAGGCACTCTATATCCCAGTATGGGGGAGATCTTGTAACGTTACATAACATTATGTAACGTTACGTAACGTTATTTTTATTAATAAAAAAAAAAATTAATTATATGCCAAAATAAATGTCGGCCAGAAAAAAACCTAATATGGGGGAGATGTTGTAATATTCCTACCTAACAAAACAATAAAAAAGTAAAAATTTAATTATCCGTAAAAAAATATGGGTGAGGAAAAAAACACAATATGGGGGAGATGTTGTAATGTTTTTACTTAACAAAATAATAAAAAATGTTGGCCTTGCACATGGTTTTAAAACCATGTACACATGGTTTTAAAACCATGCATGTGGTTTTAAAACCATGCACATGGTTTTAAAACCATGCATGTGGTTTTAAAACCATGCACATGGTTTTAAAACCATGCACATGGTTTATGGTTTTAAAACCATGCACATGATTTATGGTTTTAAAACCATGTGCAAGGCCTTCTAAATAACCCATCGTTTTATTGTACATGGTTTAGGAGGGCCTTGCACATGGTTTTAAAACCATGTGCAAGGCCTCCTAAACAAACCATAGTTTTATTGTACATGGTTTAGGAGGGCCTTGCAAATGGTTTTAAGACCATGTGTAAGGCCTCCTAAACAACCCATGGTTGTAGTAATGTTGTAATGTTAGTTCATAACAAAATAAAAAATAATAGTAAATATTATATGTGGGCCATAAATAATATTAAATATTAATAATAAAATATTATATGTGGACCTTAAATATAAAAAAATGTGTCTTTTGGTTTGAATCAAATCAATGGATACCTACGAAGAGATTTGATCCCTCTCGGTGCTTAATAGAGCCTAGGATTTGGATCTACGTTGGTATAAATTTTGGTCTCGAACTTATAATTGAACCTCTTGTTTTTCATATTTCATTGATTCCTTCATAGATGTGTTGTCTTGGATGCAACATCCCACCTCACACCGGTAGATATGAAGGGATGCCTGGAGAATTTCCATATCATGTGCAATCATGGAGGAGACAATGTCCTATTATAATCGTAACAAGGATGATGGGAAGTTCTAATATCGCTTTATGATCTTATAGCTATGATCATTTTTTTATATTTCATCAGACGGATGAGATCACTTCTAAAATGGAAATTATGTTCTCGTTCACCGCCCTTTTATTGACAGAATTACCTCTAGTATTAATTTACGATCTAATGGCTATGATCATGTTTGATTCTTCTTTGAGTGATTATGATAGACAATGACTTTGATTGGCTGTCAGACTAGGTCCATCAGGATTTCTTTTGAACTCCTTCAGGAAAACTCTGATGCAGGTACCCCAACACCTATTCTATTGTCACCATGTGTTGTCAAGGAAATATTTCCCAGAGAGAGAGAGAGAGAGAGAGAGAGAGAGAGAGAGAGATCTGCTAGGAGAAGGAACACCTATTTGGGGTTTTGTCTTTGTACTTTTGATACATCTATATAGAGGAATTGTTTTTTTGTTTTCTTCCCCTATAGGGTTTCCCGGGATAAATTTGTGTCTATCTTGTGATTGTGTTTCTTTCAGTGATCATGCATATGATATTGTTGTGAAATTGAATTAAATAATAATGATATATATCTTATCATATGGAATTTTAATATGGGATCAAAGCTATCCTATAGATTTCAGAAGGTGAAACTCATTCTCTTCTCCCTCGGACAAGAAATTAGGGTTTCTGTCAAAGTTGGAATTTTGGAGATCTAATTGCATAGAAATTTGTGCCTCTATAGAGCACATCTATTGAGCCCTAGACCACAGTTTTTGAATGGGTAGATATCTGGGACCAAAAAACTGCATAAAACCATAAAACTGTAGAAACTGCAGATCAAAATCTCGCAAGTCAATTTTGAGAGGTGAAGATTTGGAATCTCCAGAAACCAAGTGTACCAATCAATTCACCTCAATCAAGCACATATCCTAGTAAGGTCAGTTTTTCATTTTGAGAAATTTCATTTTTTAGTGACCTCCTAGAAAAGATGGCCCTAAGCACTAAGCTTGAGGATCAGCTAGAAGGAATAGAGAATTTTCGAGCATGGAAATATAGGATTGGCCTCATTCTTAGAGAAAATGATTTTGACAAATACATCAAAGGAGAAGTTGCAAAACGTGAAGAGGATGAAGTTAAGGAGAAGTAAATGAAGGACTTGATTAGGGAAATGAGGATCCTTGTTGATTCTATCATATATCACTTGATTCCTCAAGTGTCATGCAAAGAGACCCCGAAGGAGATGTATGATTCCCTATCCAAAATGTATGAAGGAAGAAACATCAATAGAAAGATGAATTTGAGATATCACTTGAATATTACCAAGATGAGCTAAGGAGAATCCATCCAAGACTACTTCAAAAGGGTCTCCCAGTTCAAGGAGAAACTAGAAGCCAGTGGAAACTCCCTTAATGAAGATGAGCTAGTTATGACTGCTCTCAATGGCCTCACTAGACGTTGGGATTCTTTCATCTAGACTGTGTGTGCCAGAAAGGAAAGCATGAATTTTGACATTGTATTGGAATATTTCATCCAATAGGAGAATAGAGTAACCAATAGAGAAGCTATACTTAAAGAATATGATCAATCCCTAGCCACCCATACCAAGAGAAGAAGAAGTAAATCTAACTTCAATAAGTAAATCCACAAGGGGTCTCAACCTCCCAAGAAGTTCCAAAGGATAAGAGGAAACAATCATAGGACAAACTAATCCAACTTTAAATGTTTCAATTGTAACAAGATAGGACACATTGTTGATGAAATTGTGATTGATGCCAACGTGGAATTGCAAGGGCCCCACATGTTGTCATTGATTCCAACAAGTCCCTCTTACAGTGCACAGGTATGGATGATACCAGTACCATTACATCTAGTGCCTTGGACCCCTTACAGAGATGGTTTGTGCTTTTAAGCACCCTGTACCCAGTTGGAAAGGTCCCTATACCCATAAGGTTGGACCTTGGAGCCACCACCTTGTAAAAGATACTGAAGACCCCGCTGATGGTTTTGAAGACCCTAGAGATGGTGTTGAACCCCTTGTAGATGATGGAGAATCCCAAGATGGGTTGGAGAAGCATTAATGGCCCATTATGTGGTCATTCATGCTCTAATGGTGGCATGGTACCCTGGGAGAAGGATTAGTAACCCCATAGGTGATGTCATGATGGATCTAACCCTTGGAGGTCCCCTTGTGTGCTTGAGATGGTAGAAGAATCCTTGAAGAAGTCCTTGGACCCAAATTTGATGGCCTAATGGTCCTTGTCCCCTTAAACATGATGATGGGTTCCTTGATGATGATGTGGTGGACACACATGCAAGGAAAACATCTTAAGTTCAAGAAGCATACCCTTGGCTAAGGGTCCTTGGTCCTTGATGAAGGCCTTGAGGCTTGTGGTAATTTTGATAAAGCATGGTCAACGAAACCCTAATGATGACCTTCTTTTGGTGACCTTGATGATTGAAGAAGTGTGGGGTAACAAAAGATAAAAATACTTGAAACAAGCCCTAATGGCTTGATGACACCCTTATGGTAAGAAGTGGTTGTGTAACTTGCAACAAAATTGGAAGTTTGATTTTGAATCAAGGATGAGGTTATTTAAATAAAATAAAATTATAATTATAATTATAAAATATTAAAAATATAAAATAACAATTCACACCTTGTTGACCTTGAATTCGGCCCTATATTGTGGATGTAGACGCAATTAAAATACTATATATACTCTATCATGATCACATTCCATATAAACACCAACAATGAATAGATGCAAGCTCTCTAGTGAGTGGCTGTGATTTTTTGAGTGGAGGAGCAGTGACTGAGGAAAATTCAGATGACTGAGGCTGTCCTATTTTCCATAGATATTTTCCTTTTGGGTTTTTTGTTTTCTTCTTTACCAGCATTTGAAGCAATTATCCAACGAATGAGAGAGAAGTGTGCTCGTGGACTGGGTGAAGAATTCACTACAATTATTTTTATCTTTTTGCAAAATAAACAACAGCACTGAGGTGATTTTAGTGGTAGTGTGACAGAGTGGAGGAGTAACATTTTTTTTGTTTTGAACTATGACAATACAACTATCAAGAAAATGAAGTGAGCCCGCTACTAATGGACTGTTAGATGTGGAGGAAACAGTAGGGACACAAACTTGAATTTCTATAGTTTGATTTTTGCAGAAGAGGGTTTAAATAGTCACGATTTTGAAGGCTAGCCAATAGTCCAATATTTGACAAGTGTTGGGTTTCTTCATCCTTGGCATGCACAGCTTTATTAATCATTCCAAATTTAAGTGACATGAAGAGTGATGAGGCTTGTTTTTCTATTTTGGACATAATTTGAAGTTCAGTTGTGCCTTTGAAGGGCTCTCCATATTATACATGGGCCCTTAACTTGATGCAAGATGAACAGTCCAAGATTTCAAGATGCACATTGATTGGGGTCATAGGTTTTAAAGTGACATGGTATGAACAGTGCATCGAGCAGAGATGACAAAGTGAAGTGTTGATTGCAATACACCAGTGGTAAGTTGCTAAGCAAAGGTAAGATCACTGACATACAGTAAAATTATGTTATACTGTGAAGTGTGTTGATATGATATGGTGATGAAGCATATGCTATGTTGATGATACAATGCATACTAGTACACAATGTTGATGCTCACCTCATGATGATGATGATATACACCATGATGACACCTAGTATGCTATGATGATGCTCTTCGCTTGTACACAATATACAGTGGTGTATGTATGTGATGCTATAAAATGATGATGATGATGATGATACATGACAATGCTTTGATAATGATGCATACTCCAGATATTCTAGTGCATACCTATTGACACTCCATGATGATGTTGTTGCATACACTATGCATAGTATGCAGATGGTGTAAACCATATGGTGATGATGCACACTTGATGATGGTGCATATCTAATTAATGAGTAGATTGACCAGCTTGACCAGAAGTACCGATGAGAAGAAAAGATTGACCAGCAATGATGAGAAAAGTTGATGTGCAGATATACTTAGCAGATATTGAGAAGAGTGTTGATGCAGTGTTGATGAGAGTGATGAGTAGAAGACCAGCAGTATTGAGCAGATGACCAAAAACATCGATGAGCAGATTGAGTGATGAGCATCATATTGATGACAATCAAAGTTTGGAATCAAGCTTGCAAGAGAAATATTACACTTGAGGATTGGACTCCTCAAACCCTTCTTAGTTGGAGCTAAAAAAACCAGGTTAGTTTATGTTATGAGAGTTGGTTCTATTTTCAACAGTTGGTGTTGATTGTAATCGAGAAGATTGTATTCTTACCATCAATAAAGATAAAAATTACATATATTCATGTGTCTCTTTGATGTGATGAATGTGCTTATGACTCATGATTAATTGAGCTAAAGAATATGAATATGTGATTAATGCTTGATATACTCTGATTGATTAAAACATTGTAAAAAGGTTTAAATTTCTCACACACTGACTCACCCCCCCCCCTCTCATTTTGGCCATTGTGTACAACAATTGGTATCAGAGCAGGCCTTCGTCACAAACCTTTCAAGCTTGAAGGAGATCCATGGAAACACAAAGGAAGAAAAAGCAGAGTCATCAAGCAATGGCGTTCCTGTACTTGATATTACAGACTATTTCGATTGGAGGAGAAAAATGAAGGCATTTCTGAAGAAGTTTGGTGTTTGGGAGATTGTAATCAATCCACTAGCTTCATCAAATAAGAAAGGGAAGGAAGTTGCACATAAGGAAGCAAAGAAGGACAATGCTACAGCCTTGAAGTTCCTCATGGATGGACTTCCCAGCTCAGTAAAAGAAAGTCCTGTGGTTCAAGTTGGAAAGTGAGTATCATAACGAAATACCAGACACCGAAAAGATAGATCAATAATTAGAAGACAAACCCCTAGAATAAGTCAATCAAAAAGAAAAAAAGAAAGAAGAGGACTCCAGTAAAGGTATGGATTATTTTGATTGTAATGATATATTGTGTGATGAAATTGAGAAGGTTCTTGCAGAAGATGATGACTGGTATCAAAGGCTGCAAATGAGAGACATCTCACTTTGATAAGTTTTAATATTATAGCATATTGGATCATGAACACAGTAAATCTTAACCATAGTTAATTCATGAAGTTAAACAATAAAATATTAGACTCATTGAACAAATATCAACAAAATACCATGACACTGAAAGTGTTTCTTGTGAATCTCAAACACAAGGACAAATAGATGTGGGATCAAGTGAAAGACAAGGATGTTGAAGTTGAACAACTAAAGACTAAATTGATCAATCAAAAGGAAGAACAAGAACAGACTAGTGAAGACTCATAAGAGCTTGAATAAACTAGAGAGTTCAATCATGATTTGAAGACTCAGTTGGAGAAATCCAAGAGGACAAAAGAACTCTTAAAGAATCAGTTGGAAGAAAAGGAGCAGAAAATCCAACGGTTGGAAATGGAGGTAATTGGTCTCAGGAAGAAAGGTGAAAAGAATGATTCTTTTGTTAAGTTCAAGGACATTTCAGTTGTCTTGTGTAAGATCTTGGATTTCTAAATATCTCCATGTGACAAGATTGTTCTTGGTTACAAGAAGGAGAAAGAAAGATCCAAAGATGACACTTGGTCTCCTAAGACTCTAGAAGCAGGTCCATCAATGTCCAAATCTTCTCCCCATACACTTGCACATGAAAACAAGGACTTTGGAAGTTCAAAAATGGAACAAGAAGTTAGGTCTATTCCTCAAATCAAGCTCAAAAAAGAAACAACTACAAGACCCAGGTATGAAAGTGGATTCAATAGTTATTGTTATTTTTGCTCTAACTTTAGTCATAAGGATATGGACTGTAGACTCTACGGAAGAAGTAGTGTTGGAAGCCCCACGGACAAAGGTAGATGTTGGACATGTAATTAAATGGGACATATTGTTGCCACTTGTCACGCATTGAAATTCTACACCTGCAGTGGTTTTGGTCACAAAGCCCAAGAATGTGTAAGTCAAAGAAATCAACAAAGGAGGAGTCCTTCATACACATCAGTGAGAAGAACCAGTGAACCTTGGAAGAAGACCAATCCAGGAAGATTTGAAGATCAAAAGAAAAATTCCCATATTCGGGGACACTCTCAGAAATGGACAAAAGAAGTGATTAAAGAAGTGTTGGAAGTTCCAACAGCTCAGTCGGGAGTTGGACATGCAACCATATTGGTCACATTATTGCATATGTCGTACGATGAGATGTTATGGTTGCAGTGGATTTGGGAACAAATCTCAAGACTATTGGAGTACACAGAAACAATCCATGAGAATTTTCTCATACAGCTCATCAAGTAAAGCCACTACATATGAAGGAAGAAATTTCAAAAGGACAAATGCCAAGAATCAAGTATGGATGAAGAAAATTGAGTAGTTATAGATAGGATAGGTTGATCAAAGCAAGGAGGATGGCTTCCACATGGAAATCCAAGATTAACGCCTCTTAAATACCTTAGCACAGCTTGAATTCATGAGGCTGTAGCATGAACTCAAAGAAGAAAGGATGACTTCTCCAAGTATACATGCAAGTCCTAGGATCGTGCATATCGACAGAGTGAGAAGTGAGAACTAATCGTGATTAGTGATTTCAGATATAGATGTGTGGACACCCTTTTCCATTGATTCCAAAGGGGGTGATATGATGACAAAAGGAGAGCATGCTCACAGGGGGAGCATGAGTTGTTTTCATTAATGAGAAAGGGGGGTATTGTTGATGAACTTGTAATTGATGCCAACATGGACTTACAGTCGCCACATAGGTTGTCATTGATGATACCAAGTCCCTCTTAAAGTGAAAAGGTATGGATGATCCCAATAGACTTACATCCAGTGACTTGGACCCCTTATAGATATGGTTTTTGCTTTTAATCACCTTGCACCCAGTTGACAAGATCCATGTACCCACAAGGTTGGATCTTGGAGTGACCACCTTGTTAAATGTGTTGAAGACCATGGAAATGGTACTGAAGCTCTTGTAGATGATGGAGAATCCCTACATGGGTTAGAGAAGCATTAATGACCCATTATGTGGTTGTCCATGCTCTAATGGTGTCATCATACCCCAAGAGAATCCTTAGAAACCCCATAGGTGAAGTGTGTTGATATGATATGGTGATGAAGCATATGCTATGTTGATGATATAATGCATACTAGTACACAATGTTGATGCTAGACTCATGTTGATGATGATATACACCATGATGACACCTAGTATGCTATGATGATGCTCTTTGTTTTGTACACAAAATACAATGGTGTATGTATGTGATCCTTTAAAATGATGATGATGATGATACATGACAATGCTTTGATAATGATGCATACTCCAGATATTCTAGTGCAGACCTATTGACACTCCATGATGATGTCGTTGCATACACTATGCATAGTATATAGATGGTGTAAACCCTATGGCGATGATGCACACTTGATGATGGTTCCTATCTAATTGATGAGTAGATTGACCAGCTTGACCAGCAGTACTGATGAGTAAAAAATAATGACCAACAGTGATGAGAAAAGTTGATGTGCAGAGATACTTGAGCAAAGATTGAGAAGAGTATTGCAGCAGTGTTAATGAGAGTGATGAGAAAAAGACCAGTAGTATTCAGAAAATGACTAGCATCATTGATGAGCAGCATATTGATGACAATCAAATATTGGCATCAAGATTGCAAGAGGAATATTGCACTTGAGGATTGGAATCCTCAAACCCTTCTTAGTTGGAGCTAAGAAAAGTAGGCTAGGTCCTATCATGAGAGTTGGTGTTCTTTTCATCAGTTGGTGTTGATTGTAATCGAGAAGATTGTAGTCTTCCATTGCCATCAATAAAGATCAAAATTACATATATTCTTGTGTCTATTTGATGTGATGAATGTGCTTATGACTCATGATTGATTTAACTGGAGAATATGTTTATGTGATTAGTTCTTGATATACTTATTGATTAAAATATTGTAAAAAGGTTTAAATTGCTCACACACTAATTCACTTCCCTCCCCTCTCAATGTGGCCATTGTGTACAACACACATTGCCAAACATTGTCCATTGAACAAAGAAGAATACAAGAAGAGGAACAACAAAATACATCATGCACACCTAGCTGAAGATGAATAATAAGAGGTAGAAGGACCTCAAAGAAAACAAGCAAAATAAGAAGATGCAAAAGAATATGTATTATTCTTTGCACTCTCTAGGTTTGTGACCCTTGGAGAAGATACATGGCTTATTGATAGTGGTGCTTCAAAGCACATGATAGGGCAAAAGAAAAATCTGTCAAAACTTGAAGAGAAGAACTCTCCTCGGAAGGTATCATTAGGAGATGACTATCAATATCCTCTCAAAGGAAATGGTGAATCAAGCTACAAGCTTGATTCTAGAACTCCCATGAAGATGAAGGAAGTCTTATATGTACCAGGTTTGAAGAACTCACTTTCTATCTTAACATTAGATAAGAAAGGATATAGGGTTTCATCTATTGATGGACAAGTACTTATGTGGCCCAAAGGAAAAGCAATTGAAGATGCAATTGTCATCGGTGAAGGAGAAGGAGACTTATATAAACTCAAGGGACATTTAGAAACAACCCTTGTTCACGAGACCACTATCCCAAGTGAATTATGTCATAGGAGGCTTGCTCACATGAACTACAAAGCACTACCCCATGTGAGCAAGGCAGTGACAGGTTCACCATATTTTAAGATCAATCATTAAGGCATTTGCAAAGGATGTACAAAAGGAAAGAATATCAAGAATCCATTTCCAAAGAGTGAAACAAAGACTAAAGGTACGTTGGAATTCATTCATTCAAATGTATGTGGTCCAATTCCCTCCACATATTTGAGTGGTTACAAATATTATGTTACATTTATTGATGACTATTCAAGAAAGACATGGATATATTTCTTGAAAACAAAGGATGAAGTATTTGGAAAATTCAAGGAATTAAAAGCCTTGATAGAAAATCATTCAGTAAGTTGGAATCAAGAGGGAACTAACCACTCCCTACAATCCTCAATAGAATGATGTTTAGGAAAGAAAGAATATGACCATTATGGAAGCAGTAAAGATAATGATACATGATCAGTATCTTCCAGTGCATCTATGGGTTGAAGGAGCAAGAACGACAATTTATGTACATAATATATTATCCCATAGTTCCCTTGGATTCAAAACTCAAGAAAAAAATTTCATGTGAAAGAATCCTGAAGTGAGCCACCTCAAGATAGCTTGGTTTCCCAGTATATGTTCACATACCAAAAGAAAATAGAACTAAGTTGGACCCTTCCATAAAGAAGGGAATATTTGTTGGATACTGTGAAGTCTCCAAAGCCTTCAGAATATACATTCCATGATTCCATCACATGGAGATCAGTAGAGATGTAACATATGAAGAAGAAGCAACTCTTAGGAGATCCAAAAAGTTCTAGGATGAAGAAGTATATGAATAATATGCACCTCCCATAAATATAGAAGACGCACCCTCCCCTGAAGAAGAAATATCAGAGGACCATGATATGCTAGAACCTCAAGAAGCTTCAATTATGAAAATATCACAAAAGACAAAGCATGCTTGGGTAAGTGAAATTATACAATAAGCAGAGAAGTATGGAGCTCCAGAAGGATCCACAAGAGTAAGCAAGAATTCAAAGCCATTTTCCAGTTATGTGGCTTTAATGTGTGATCTAGTAGATCGAGAACCTGCCAGTTATGAAGATGTTGTACAGAAGAAAGAATGGGTAGATGCAATGACGGAATAATACCAATCTATAATGAAGAATTATGTTTGGGATATACTTCCCAAACCAGAAGGGAAAAGTGTGGTATCTTCAAAGTAGACATACAAGATAAATCATGCAGCCGACGGAAGTATTAAGAAATACAAAGAAAGGTTTGTGGCCATAGGATTCTCTCAGAAAGAGGGAATTGATTATGAATAGATATTTGTGCCAGTAGCAAGGTACGCTTCCATTAGAACCATCATGGAACTTTCATCCATGATGAAGTGGAGTTTACACCAAATGGATGTGAAAACAGCTTTCCTGAATGGTGTTATTGAGGAAGAAGTGTACATAGAACAGCCACAAGGATTTAAAGTTGAAGACAGGGGGACTCACGTATGTAAGTTGAAGAAAGCTCTGTATGGATTGAAGCAAGAGCCAAGAGCTTGGTATGGAAGAATAGATATATTTTTAATGAGCTTGGGCTTTACCAAAAGTAAATCCGATCCTAACCTTTACTTTAAGGTTATAGATGATGAACCTATCATATTATTGTTGTATGTGGATGACTTATTTCTGACAGGAAATGAGAAACATATTGTAGAGTGCAAGAATAACATCATGGAATAATTTGAGATAAAAGACCTTGGATTGATGCACTATTTTCTAGGTCTAAAAGTATGTAGAGATCAAAAGGAATATTTCTCAACCAGAGAAAGTATGATGTAGAAAACTTAAAAAGATTTGATATGTTTGAATGTAAATCCATGGCCATGCCCATGGATACCAACCTGAATTTGTTGGTTGATGAATCATCAAAGTTAGTGGATGTGACTCTAGACATACATATTATTGGTTCGTTGATGTATCTGACGAATACCAGGCCAGATATATTCTTTTCCATGAACACCCTGAGTTAGTATCTAGTTAAGCCTAGGCATGTTCACCTAGTAGTTGCAAAGTATTTGATGAGGTACCTGAAAGGTACGATAGACTTTGGTCTATACTATTTTGGAGATCATGACTACATATTGTATGGTTAAACAGATGCACATTGGGCTGGAAGTGTCTCAGATAGGAAGAGTACCTCAAATGGATGTTATTGTCCGGGATCCACCATGATCTCGTCGTTTAGCAGAAAGCAGTACAGTGTTGTTCTCAGCACAGCTGAAGCAGAGTATATAGCAGCTTGTTCTGCTAGTTGTGAAACCATATGGCTTCGAAAGTTGATGTCAGTTCTATTTGACCTAGAGTTGTATACCATGGTGATACTATGTGACAACCAGAGTTGTATAAAGATGACAGAGAACTCAGTGTTCCATGAAAAATCAAAGCGCATAAAAATCCAGTATTTTTACATACGGAATATGGTACAGAACGGAGATATAAAGCTCCAGTATGTGAGTACCGATGAGAAAGTTTTTGATGTGTTGGCTAAGCCTCTATCTCAAGTAAAGTTTGAATACTTCCGTGACAAGCTTGGTGTAGTCCGAAAGGACCTTCCTCGAAAAGGGGAGCAGTGATGATAATGTTGCAGTGGGATTGTGTCATCCCTGGACGTATGTCCTAAAGTGATCTATAGACTTTTGTCTCTAAGAGGTGCTGGGATTGTATCATCCCTGGAAATTAGTCCTAAAGTGATAATCCCTAGACATTAGTCATAAAGTGATCCGCAAACTTTTGTCTCTGAGAGGTGGTGGGATTGTATCATCCCTAGACATTAGTCCTAAAGTGATCAACAGACTTTTGTCTCTGTGAGATGATGGGATTGTATCATCCCTGGACATATTTCCTAAAGTGATCTGCAGACTTTTGTCTCCGTGAGATGGTGGGATTGTATCATCCCTGGACGTATGTCCTAAAGTGATCCGCAGACTTTTGTCTCTGAGAGGTGGTGGTTGTTAGAAAACAGGATCGCAGAGAAATAATAGTTATATAGTTAAATCATTAAACAATATGCAAAACACATTAAACAATATGCAAAACACATTAAACACATTATAGAGAGACACGGAGATAATGTGGTTCACTCAAACGATGGGCTACTTCCACACGGAAATTTCTAGTCCTTTTATTACCATCCAGAAAGATGAAGTGATACTACCTATAGCAATACCATTGCACTTTCTCTTCATGCTCTCACAGTCTCTCTCACACAATCACAGAGATTGTTTACAAGGATACAATACAATACCATACACAGTCATATTACAATGCTTTTATTTTATAGGGGAAATACCATGGGAAAATACTACGATTAACCCAATACCATGGGTCCGCAAAACTGTTGGCCAACAAACATCCCAAAAAATAATTCTCGGGAGCTTCGCCCCTAAACCCCCATTTCTCGAAGGTACTGCCCTGAACCCCAAAGTTGGGGAACAAGTGTACATTAAACCTGGGGTACAAACACAACTGGATAATCTCTATATCTGGAAGATCAGGATCAGCAACCAAAAGTGGGATTGTATCATCCCTGGACATTTGTCCTAAAGTGATCCATGGACTTTTGTCTCCGTGAGATGATGGGTTTGTATCATCCCTAGACATATGTCCTAAAGTGGTCTGCAAACTTTTGTCTCCGTGAGGTGGTGGGAATGCATTATCCTTGGACTTATGTCCTAAAGTGATAGGGGTTGATCATCTCATAATTGGATCATGTGTGTTGCAGGTTACGTTGTTGTATATGATGTTGTTGATCGAAAGATCAAGTATTATTGCAAATGGTGATGTTGTTGATCAAAAGATAAAGTGTTTTTGTAGATGATGATGTTTTTGATCGAAATATAAATTGTTGTTGTAGATGATCAAGTGATCGAGTGCTGTAGAAGATTAAGATCAAAGGTGAAGACTCAGTGTTGTAGAAGATGATGCTCCAGTAATGAAGATGTTGAAGATGTTCCAGTAATTGTTCTAGTTACTAATGATTGTTGAAGAAAAATTCTAATGACATATAGATGTATCACCTTGATGTTGTTGAAAGATGCTCTCTCTCCTTGCTCCTACATTTGATGTTGATGTTGTCAGTAGAATACCCTTCTCGTTAATGGCGAGTGTTGAAATATTGTAACTTCAAATAATATTCTAAATGTATTTATTGGTGTAATCTATCGAAGATGTTTTATTCCTTCGTCGGGATGCTATTATTGTATTTGTTCATCATAGAGTCATGAGGTAAAACCTTCGTTGTAAGTAGGGTCAATAGAACCCTCTAGAATATAATATTATATTGTTTTGTGTATTCCTAGGAGAAGTCAGCTCAATAAGTTTGTTGGGGCCGACCTGTTAAGGAAAAATTCAAGTGGAAGATAAAGTATAAATAGAAGAGGTGTGTTCCTCCTTTGGACACACACACTCACTTGTGTATAGTGCATAGGAGAGAGACGGAGACATATCTGCTAGAAGAAGGAGCACTTGTTTGGGGTTTTGTCTTTGTACTTTTGATACATCTATATAGAGGAAGTTTTGTTGGGTTTTCTTCCCCTAGAGGGTTTCCCAGGATAAATCTGTGTTTATCTTGTGATTGTGTTTCTTCCAGTGATCCTGTATATGCTATTGTTGTGAAATTGAATTCAATACTAATAATATCTATCTTAGCATATGGAATCTTAATAACATCAGCTCCGACGGCCATCAGGCGTTGCCACATGTCATGACAAATAGGAATTCTTCGTCGAGTCCTTACAGGCACTTTGTTTTCACTCCCAATATTAGCACTCCAACAACCACTCAATTCAATTGTTACCACTTTTCACCATGGCAAGGCTTCCCAGTTGGGGGTTCTTTATAGGTGTTGATTTTTTCAACCCCAATTTACAAGCTCAAACAACCACTTGGATGATGCCACTTGCCTCCCTCCCATTCACTATCAAGATTCTCCATCACATATTTCCCCCCGATCCATTCTCTGGTGCCACCTCCGTGCATCCCCAACCTACAACTTTCATATCCTTTTTGTCTATGTATTATCGATCCTTCTAAACCTTGACCTGTTTTGCACCCCGATACATCGGCCCTAACGTATCGCTCTTTACCCATTTCTCTTTCCAAAGTATCAGCTCATTCGCAATCCCAATGCAAGAACTCCAATAGATATTCCTTGACCCCTCCAATTTAGGATATTTGATGCTGTTGGTTCCATACCCCTACCAGACGGATCACAATGCATCTGATATCGTAGTGGACGGATGAGATCTCTTCTTCTAGGAACCTTGCGTATAATTGCAGTGCATTCAACTTTTATGTGTTAAGTATGGAAATAGTTGCGGCGGTTTGGTGTCTGAAATAAATATGAAACGGAGTCTAAAATTCATATATCTATCATACTACCAAAAAGTACTGTCTAATTTATCTTGTTGTTTCATTTAGTTCAATGGAATTTCTTACATCATACGAACTGGAAAACCAAGTAACAACATTAGGTAAGTAGCCACCTTGCTACTGAATCATATGGTGTGTTTTTTAGTTAATATGCTCGTCTTTGAGACTCTATCTTTCCTCTATCTCTCCTCTCGTTCTCTCATACTCCTTTCTTCAGTGGTCCCAATATCCCATTTGATTCTCCCTTTTATGCCAAAAGAGTCCTCCCTTGTACTCTTGTTATCCAACATAGTGACACCTTTCACTATAGTTGTGGAATCTTGGTTATATATTTGGAGTGGTTTCAACTACTTTAGTGACGAGGAAAAGTAAATGCTTGACATTCCAAACCTAAATATTTATGTTTTCCCTTTGTAGTACCATGGTCCTTCATTTTTGTAACTCTACAGTCATCTATTGGAATTTTTATATGTTTATTTAAATAATCAAAATTGCTATTTGCAATATTAACATCAATAAAAATAACAATAATCTCTTATGATTATCCATAATCATCTCATAAAATTAAATCACTACTAACATGTATTAAGGATGACAAACGATAGCAAGAGATTCAAGTATCCCTTCCCAGTATATAGATTTTTGCATGCTACCCCCAACAAATTGTAGAATACCTTCGATTGTCGATCCCAACATTTCATGTGGCTCTTTAACATGTCACAACTACATCCTCATATTAGATAAAGCATGGTGAAAATTTTATGACCAACATATAAGCCACACCATCAAGCAAATTATTCTTAAATGTATTCAACAACTAGTCTCAATTGACCTCTCATATTCAACCTTGCTATGAGCATATTTCTTCCTCTCTCACGAGAATCGATACACCAAAATTGACAGTTTATATTCAACTACAACATGTGTATAGACTAAATGGAAGTCTTATCTTCTTAAAACAATGCACTCCACAAATTGTTCACAAGAAGTCTTCACAAGTCTCAACCTTCATAGAAGCCAACAACTCTTGTGGGTTATTTCCTCTCCATAGTTTGGAGAACAATCTATTGGTTACTTAGCTTGCAACACTTCACAAACATTGGTTGTCAATTCCTTACTCACTAAAAAAATTTGATATATATTTTTATTTTCATGTTCTTTATCGGATCTCGACAATCAATCACTACTCTCTCCAAGGTTGTTATCCTCTCTTACAAATCCAATGTCTAGACAAGAAATTATCATCAAGAACATTATTATCACCATCAATTCACATATCTAGTCTCCTAGTGATCACCACCATATAGCTCTGATACCAAATGTTGGTTTAATATTTAGCAACAAGTATACTATAAAAACATATAATAAAATATATCAAGCAAGGGAAATCAGGAGTTTACACTTAACTCTCCAAAATGAAATTGCATTCTCGTGTGTTTTTATTGTACAACGGATCCTTTTATATAGATTAAGGTGACATAACAAACAAGTCATAATAAGATATTCAATTCAACCATATGCATAACTATCTCCCATTATGTCTCCACAAATCTCTCCATTGACCTCCATCACTAACTTCTCTCTTTTGTGCATATCATTACCTCATATGTAGTTATATATAGTCTACTTCATCACATATTATAAATTGTATATTATATATATCAAATATCATAAATAGGAGTTATCTTTCACTATGCTACCTAGGAACTAAGATTGGGTTTGCCATCCTTTTGAACAAGGGCACCATCCCCTAAATGTGATTTCAAAAGATTAATTAAGGTCATAACATGTAGATAAGTTATAAATAAGTTATTTTCCAAAAACATAATTATATACATATTTACAACCTATAGGGAAATGAATCACTAAGTATATATACATAAACATCCATGCTCATCATTAAATATCAAAGAAATAATCATCATTACATGGCAAGGGAATGCTCATAATAATCATCAATGAAAATACTCCTATATAATCACTAAGGAAACATTCATCTAAGAAATACTCATTAGGGAAAAATAATCATCAAGGAGATAATGAGTCCAAAGCATCATCTCCTAATCAAGCATCACAAAGAGAATATCAAGAGGTCCTTAATAAAGTATCAACAAAACCACCGCCATGAACTAGGGGTATCCATTGTTTTCCCCAATGTAACAATTTTGGAGGTGTTTCATGTTTCCACAACTTTCATGTTTCCAAAACCGATACACTTTTCCAAATATCATGCAATTTAGTGTTTGCCACTAAATTTTGATTAGTGACATCCCTCATATTAACCTTGATTAATCTATAAAAGCTTTATATAACACCTGCAGTGCTCAATTGTTTTAAGTACATATGTTCAACAATGAATCTATGCTGCAAAGTTAATGCAGTATGCAGCAAAATCATGTGAGTTGCCAAATGTTACACAGAAAAAAAAAGGGAGGGGGAGGATATATTTCTTCATGTTCAAAATTCCATGAAAGCATAAGACACTAAATACAATTGATTCTGAGTTGAACACATATATATAAACAAAGAAACAATACATAAACCAATCATTAAAGTACAATTCAATCTTCCCTGGGGGGTTTCCCATCAAATGCATTCATTGTCAATGTTTGTAGCTAGGATAGATTTTTCCATGAGTTAGTGTCTTACTTATGAAAATCATCACTAATACTTCTCATGAGCTTTGGAAATTCACTTTGTGAAAGTCAATTAGTAAAGTGAATGACTTTTTTAAATTAATTTGGAGATTTAATACCTATGTTTTGAGCATTAGTGATTTAAGTTCCATTGATTTCAAGTGAGTGAGATCTAATCTCAGCCATCTAAGTTAGGGCTTTGGTTCATCCCAATAGTATAGAAGGAAACCAATGTGAGAGAAGAAAACACAAGTAGCACATCTCACGAGAGAGAAACTCAACCATTGAGTTGGAGACAAGGACTTTTTTATTTACAATTTTTGGTCGAGAGAGCACGAACTAGTTTAAAATGAGGGGCAAGAATTTCCAAGGGAAATCGTATGAATCGTTTGAACAAGTCATATGGATATGTGCATATACTGATCAATTGTACGATCATGTGGATCCATACAGTCATTAGGAATAGTTCATGCAATATAGATCCGTACAGTCATACGAATCATACAGTCTATATGAGTCATACAAGGAAACAACATAACCAATTAAGTTTTCTGGGCCAAATTTGCAGTTGGATCTTCTCTTCTAAGGGGAACAATTTGTCAATTTTGTTGTGTATTTTTTTAGGGTCATTCTTCCAAGAACAAAGCCCTTGTAAGATTGGAAATTAATTAATGTAAATTTGATTGAAGGGCATAAAATTGTACATGTGTTTTGATATATTTCCTATACTCTGCTTCCACTATTTAAATTTTGTTAAAACATTCTAGCAGTATAATTTATTCATTGAATAAAGAAAATCACTAGGAAGTATTTTATTTAGGCCTAGAATAAAAGAAAAATTAGCATGGTATCAAAGCTTTATACTCTGAGAGGGAGAAAAATTGAAGTCTATTGCAACAACTATAATAGATCTAGGTGACCAACAAACAGATCTAGTGCAAATCTAAGGTTTACAACAATAGATCTTGGTGGGTGCTTGAAGGAATAAGCAAACAACAATTATTTGTTGAGATCTATTTATGGAAGCTACCGGTCTCAAATTTGAAGACAATTTAGATGGAGTATCTAACTTCTTGTCATGAAAAGCAAGGGTTACATTACTCTTGAAGGAACATGAACTTTGGGACATTGTAGAGAAGGCAGTTACTTTACCAATAGATCTAGCTCAGTTCGCAGCACATGAGAAGAAGGATATTAAATCCCAAAGAGTGATCAAGGACGCTATGAAGGATCACTTGATACCTCATGTAGTAGAGAAGAAATCGGCCCATGCAATGTACAATGCTCTGACGGATTTATTCTAGAGATGTAAATAGGGAGATGATTCTAAGAGATAAACTCATATATTTCTAGATGGCTAGATCAGATAATGTTACCAGCTACTCATTAATATCACACAAGTATGTGATCAACTTGCAGCTATTAGGGAGAAGGTAGATGATGTAGAGATCATCTACATGGCATTGAATTGATTCACCAATCATTAGGAACCATTCACAAAAGGATCTATGCTTGGGATAAACTCCCCACTTGGGAGAGGCTTTGGGACGATTGCATTTAGGAGGAGATCAAGAGGATTCCAAAGGTCGCAAGCATGAAGATGGCGAAGAGAACTTGGCCCTTGTCAACAAGGTAAGAAAGGGAAAAGGAAAGAATAAAGACTTGAGTAAAATCAAGTGTTTTGTATGTCATAAGAACGAGCATTATGCATCTTAGTGTCCAAAGAAGAAGGGAGAGAGAAAGAAGAAACATGTAGCAACATCTATAAAGACTCGGTTGAGTGAGTTTGTTGCAAAGTTCAAGAGAGACTTCTCACTTGTTTCCTTCCTTTATACCGGCACAGTTTCTAGGAGTCATGGTACTTGGACGGTAGTGCATCTCGTCACATGACGGAATCACAAGAGTTATTTAGCATATTAACAGAGTCAAAATTAGGAATCCATGTGGAGATTTGTGATGATGCCAAGTACACGGTCAGAGGAGAGGGGACAGTTTCATTCCATCTTGAGTCAGGTGGTTCGTTTGATGCCCAGGATGTATTATTTGTACCAACATTAAAGAAGAAATTTCTATGAGTCTCACTTATGGAGGACTGGGGTTTTGTCATTATCATTAAGAGAGGGAAAGTACTCATGCATACAAAGGAATCTATCCTTGACATGGTAGTGAGGATTGGGGATAGGGAGGGAAAGTTATACATGTTGCAAGGAAAGTCCATGCAGGCTTTGGTACATGACATTGACAACATGTGTGAGCTATGGAAAAGGAGGATGGGATACTTGCATTACAAAGTTATTGTTGATTCTGAGGGGGGTTTTCACTGGTCTTCCATATTTCAATATTAAGTAGCAGGAAGTATGCAGGGGGTGTGCGCTTGGAAAGAAAGTAAAGACTACTTTTCCAAACAATGAGAGAAATTCCAAGGGGATATTGGATATTATTCATTCATATGTGTGTGGGACAATGTTCCTAGTATCTCTTCCAGGAGCATCATATTTTGTGACGTTCATTGATGATTGCTATAGAAAAAAACACTAGATTGTTTTATGAAAACCAAGGATGAGGCCTTCAATCGATTCTAGGAGTTCAAGGATCAGGTATAGAACCTGATAGATAAGAATATCAAGGTCTTGAGGTCAAACAAGGGGGGATAGTACACCTCAAATGACTTCAAGGATTTCTACAAGGAGGTGGGGATCAAGAGGGTTGAGACAGTCTCATAGAACCCTCAACAGAATGGGGTTGCAAAGAAAAAGAACTAGTGCATCATCAATATTGCAAAGGCTATGATTCATGATCAGTAACTACGTATGTTGCTTTGGGAAAAGGCATGTAACAAAACAATTTATTTGCAGAAGAGGAATCCTCACAAAATATTGGAGGACAAGACTCCCAATGAGGAATTAACAAAAATGAAACTAGAGATAAGAAATTTAAGGATCTTGGTTTGTCTAGTTTATATCCATGTTCCTGATGAGAAGAGAATGAAGCTTTAGCCTTCAGAAGAGAAGGGTATATTTGTGGGGTGCAATGAGAGCTTTAAGGATTACAATATCTTCATGCCAACAAAATGAAAGACGATGGTGATTCAAGATGTTAAGTTCAAGAAGAACTTGGCATCTAGGAAGTCTCATGAGTTACCATCAGTGGTAGAGGATGAGGAGGAAGTGGCTTTGAAGGCAGAACAAATTTCACATCCTTCCATTTCAAGGAGTCATTCTTCAGGTGAGAAAGAGGAGTTAGCTCATTCTAGTTCTATCAAGAGACCCAGATGGTTTGAGCATACATTGAGGGATTCTTAGGATCATATTGAGGCTCCCAAGAGATCATTTAGGGAGAGTAGACCTCCAAGGAATTTTTCAAACCATATGGAATTAATGAGCAACATCCTCAATTCCAAGCCTTCTAGCTATGAGGAAGCAATTTACCAACAGGTTTGGACGGATGCCATAGTGGAGGAGTACACCTTCATCATGAAGAATGATGTGTGGGACATTGTGCATACACCGAAGGGGAATTTTTTGGTGACTCTCAGGTGGCTCTTCAAGATCAAGCAGGTTGCAGATGGGAACATCAAGAAGTTCAAGGCAAGGTTCATGGCAAGAGGGTTCTCTCATAGAGGAGTGCATTATGAGGAGACATTCGCTCCAGTTAACAAATGTGCTTCCATATGGGCTATGATATCTATTTCCTTGGTCATGATGTGGAGGATTCACTAGATGGACATGAACACAACCTTCCTCAATAGGGTGATTAAGGAGGAAATATATATAAAGCAACTTCAAGGCTTCAAGGTACATGGGAGAGAATCTCATGTGTGCAGGATTAAAAAAGCCTTGTACAAACTTAAGTGGGAACCCAGGGCATGTTACTCCAGGATTGACAAGTATTGGCAAAGCATGAGATTCACCAAAAGGGAAGCAGATCCCAACTTGTACTTCATACTTGTGGGATCTCAGCCACTCATCTTGGTGTTGTATTATAGATGATTTATTTCTCACAAGTGTATAGGAGCTTATAGCAAGGTGCAAGGTTAATTTTATTTCAAGATAAAGGATGCCAACTTAATGCATTACTTGTTGGGGTTAGATGTATGCCAGAGATCAGGTGAGATTTTCCTTGGTCATGGGAAGTACCCAGTGGATATCCTAAAGAGATTCAGGATGGAGGATTGTAGACCGATGGCTACACCTATGGTATCCAACTTGGAGAATATTGATTCTTCAAATTCAAATTTGGTGGATTCCAAAGTATACAAACATTTGATTGGATCATTGATGTATTTGGTCAACACCAGTCCAGATATATGTCTTGATTTGAACACCTCAAGATAGTTCATGGTGTTAAAGTATTGTAAATTCGAAAGATATTCCAAATGTATTTATTGTGTTCCTTTTTCAGGAGATGAGTTTGGTCTTGTAAGAGTCATTGAAAGAATCAATGTAAACCTTTGGATGTAAGTCGGGTCAATAATACCCAAGTGTCAATATAATAAATGTTATTTTTGGTGTCTTGCTAGACAAGTTGGTCCGGTCAGTTAGACAAGTCGGCCCTATTAGGTTATAGTTCAATTCAAGTGAAGAATATAAATAGGGAGGCACTCCCCTTCATTTGTACACATCTTACACTCTTAAGTATTGCGCTGGAGAGAGAGAGAGAGAGGGAGAGACTCTACTGTGGAATATGAGAAAATATTCTTGTTGATGAGGTTTTACACTGTACTTGGTCGAATTCTATACTAAGGAATTTTTACGGGGTTTTCTCCCTTGTGGTTTCCCCGAGGAAAATATTTGTGTTCTCTTGTGTTGTTGTACTTGTCTTTCTTTCAGTGATCCCTAGCTTATGGTTATGATATTATGATGTTAAATGTTTTAGATATTGTATAACCATTAAAAATATAACATGGTATCAGATCCACCTTGAAATAATTCTTAGTATAGCCAAAACACTGCTACAGCTACAACTACTGGAGATTAGGGTTTCATGCTTGAAAACCCTAGAAGACAAAAACAACTCATGTTGGGACTTTCACTATAACTCAATATTGGAGAAGGATCATGAGCTAAAAAATTTATAGGACGAATATAAAATCTTTTTGTACCCTGTGTAAAAGTTTCAGCCTCAGAGTCGCAATATTATAGGACATATGATTCCTCCAACTCACTGTGTCGACCTCTCCCAGAATTCAGTCTTAAACAGGTGATCTAGGGAGAATCACTATATCTCGGGCTAGGAAGGTCCAAATTAAATTTCACAAGATGTTTCAAATAGGGCACCAACTTTAGTTTATGTGTTAAACATTTCAGATCCCGAAGGTGAAATAGTGACATGTGGCAGTCTGTACAAGTTTTCTATGTTGAGCAGTCCTGAAATAACTCACCTTGGGAAACTTTGTGTAAGTCCCACCTGGTGAATCCAATTCTGCTATAACCTATGGGGTTAGAAAGAATATATACCAGGATACCTCAATATAAAGTTTCATACCTTGAGTAGCATAAAATTCAGAGCTATAGCAGAAACAATATCTGTCAGTTCTGCAGAAGAAACCCTAGAAAAACTAGGGCAACCTGTTCTGTGAACTTCCCTCCACAAATCAGTTGAGAAAGGAGGACCACCAAAATTTCCCTAGGAGGGATCATATTTCTATGGAATAATTTTCTCTTTTTTGGACTTTCATTTTTTTACCTAACACTACTGCTGAAGAAAACTAGGGCATCGGATATTTTGCAATTATGTCCATAGTTTTGGGAAAATAAGTATGTGGCTATGCTCGCCTTGAGGAGGAACATCTTTCTATCCAATAAGATCTGAAAGATACCTAAGTTGAAAAATTAGGGTTTCTCTGTCAAACCCTAGGTCCACTAGAAGCAGTCTTCCAAAAGATCCTTCAAGCAAGCATCAAGTTGAAGCAATCTCACTGGTAAGTTCTATCCTCTCTATTTCCATTTTAGGTTCTCATTTTTATCATGATGAAAAATAGTACCAAGCTTGAGGACAAGATTGAAAGAGTTGAGAACTTCTAAGCATGGAATTATAGAGTGTTTTTCATACTTAAAGAAGCATGACATGAAGAACTATGTCAAAGAAGAAGTTACAGATCCAGACGGAGATGAAGTCGAAGCTAAGCAAAAGGACCTAGTCAAAACAAAGATGAGTATTTTCGTATCCATTGGATCTCACATGTATCACCCTTGAATACTCCCAAGGATATGTTTGATGCAATGAACAGCATATAAGAAGATGAACTTGAGAACTTAACTCAAGGATGTGAAGGTACAATGTCAGAAAAAATTCAATGTTACTTCACAAGAAGATCTCATCTCAAGGAGCAATTAGAAGCCGTTGAAGACATTGTCAAAGAAACAGAAGCATAAATTACAATTTTGAATGATCTTCCAAGTTTAATCAAGAGAGTTGTTCTAGTAGGAAGATCACATATAAAGGAATGCACGTAAGAATCAAATTGATTGATTTCAAAAGAAGAAGAGATGACAATCAAGCCCTCACAACTCATGCTAAGTAGAGAAAGAACAAAAAGGAAGAACATTCCTGCCAAGAATAGGACATATCACAACTCAATAGTTCAGTTGTGATGAGAAATGACACTTTGCGAAAGAATGTCCCAAGAAGGAAGAATGGAAGGATGATATGATCTAGAAGTATCAGTCGATTATACAGAAAAATGTTTGGATATGATTTCAATACATGAAGGGAAGTTTTATGAAGTCTTCCAAGTAGATCTACAAGATCAAGTATACCGCAGATCAAAGTATTAAAAGATAAGAAGCAAGGTTAGTGGTTTCTATCAGAAAGAGAGAGTTGATTATGACAAGACACTACTCTAGGGGCTAGACATGCCTTTTCAATAGTAGATATTACACTAGACAGTTGGTGTAATCAAAGTAGAAGAACAGATCGACCAATCTATATGGTTTGAGACTCTCTATAGAGAACCACCTATGCACATAATGCTTTGTACAAGCTCTGTAGGCACTGGTGGGATAGCACATATAGTTACATGAGGAGCTTGAGGATCAACTAAAGTAGATGTAGATCCCAAAATTTAATACAAAGTTGAATATAGAATCCTATAAAGGACGAGAAGCTCATAGATGGGTGCAAGAGAAAACTTGCAACAAAGTTCGAGTTAAACAATGTTGATATCTAGTGACCTCGACATATGACATAGATGGATACAAAGAAGACTAGTAGCAGAGGAGGTTACATGTCACTCCAATGTCCTAATACAGATGCAGAGGGAGGATGGTGCTCCACTTCAGAGGAAGTGACTATGGTAGATCTCAAAGTTCGAGAATCTTGACATAATTCTTGGGATTAGAGAGGTGTGATGAAATCTAGAGGACATTTTCCTTATCCAAGTAAAATATGCAGAGAAAATGGTGTGATACCTAAAGGGTACTACAGAGATATGATGAATTTGATTGGTTTGGTATTGCTACGAATAGAAATATCACTCCAACATATTGCAGAAAGCAGAGTGTTTCTCTCAATGCAACCAAGGATGAATATATTGTAGCTGAGAAGAAAGCAAGTAAAGATTCCTCAAGTAATGAGGAATATGATCCAAAATAATTATACCAATGAAGATGAAGATTATACTCTTATCCATTTCATCATTGGATAAGAATGGATGCACTGGTAGGACACATAGACACTGTTCTATGTGATCTGTGGTGTAAGAAGACTTGCTCAGTGTTTCTAATCATGAGCAAAATAGAAACAGGTCCTCGGAATCAAACTCCAGTAATTCAAGAAGACAGAGATCAAGATGGAGTCTACCAAACAAATAAAGATAAGTTGAATTGACATTCCCTATATATCTAGTTGTTCAAGATGTATACATAGAAATGTTTCTAGATTCGGGAAATGTATTATGCATATTAGAATGTTTGTTGTTTACTACTAATATGCAAGTGATGGGTAAGTGGCTTATGTTGTTGTACAACGTTCCATTGCTACTTATGAAACAATGTCTTGGAAAGATGGAAGGGATATAGAAAGTTACCCTATGTATACAGGATATAGATGATTGTTGCATTAGCGGAAATAATCACATGATTATATGACATTTATCTTAATGTATGAGAATTTGTCATTATGAATATGTTATGAAATGTTTCTAATCACACAACCATATTTGACTTGTAGGAAGGATTGTATGCAATCACCTACAAGAGAAGAAATGATGAAGTTGTGGATGTACGATACAGTTGTGGATAAGAATGATGCAGTTATATATGCACAAAAGAAGAATGATGCAAGTTGTGAATGTACGATATCGTTGTGAATGTACAAGAGAAGAATGATGCAGTTACATATGCACAAAAGGAGAATGATGCAAGTTGTGAATGTGTGATGCAGTTGCGGATGTACAAGAAGAGAATGTTAAAGAACAAGTTGTAGAAGGGAGTTGTAAAGCTCAAGTATGTTCCTACAAAGGAACAAGTAGTAGATGTGTTAACTAAGCCTCTGTCTCGTGTAAAGTTTGAATAATTTTGAGACAAGATTGGTGTAGTTCGAAAGGACCTCTCTCAGAAAGAGGGAGTGACAATAGATGGAATATGGATGCAATGGGAGTAGCTCAGTCTAGAGGAGGGTAAGTCTAGATAGGCTTGTTTGGCCCAAAAGGGTTAGTAATTTAGACAAGGCCTGTTGATCCTAGAGGGATTAGTATGTCTGGATAGGCTTGTTTGGCCCGAAAGGGTTAGTAAGCTAAACAAGGCTTGTTTGGTCCCCAGGTATTTCCATCTGTCTAACTATGCTTGTTGGCTCGAAAGGGTTAGTAAGTTAGACAAAATTCCTGGATGGATCTACTAGAGAATTCATCGTGATTTTGCTCCGAGATAGTTTGAAGGAAAGATGTATCTTCAATATTGGTATATATTTGATCGTTGAGATGATTGCTTCAGTATTGTTATACTGATGATTGCTGAGATGTTTGCTTCAGTATTTTTATACTAATGATTGTTAAGATGATAGTTTCAATATTTTTATACTGATGTTGTTGAGCTGATTGTTGAGATAGATTCAGTATTCCCATACTGATATGAAAAATTCAGTATTTTCATATTGATATTGATGTGGCAAGTTCAGTATTTTCATACTGATATTAATGTGGAAAGCTCAGTATTTTTATATCGATGTTGATGTGGCAGGTTTAGTATTTCTATATTGATGTTGATAAAATAGTTTCAGTATTTCTATACTAATTATGAGAATTTTGATTAACAGCACAATCTAGGAGCCTTAGAAAAACTTCACAAATTGAATTAATTGCAAAAATACAGCAAAAAACCTTGAAAGGATAACAATTTTACATAGTAATGTGAACTAAAACTGGTTATTATCATACTGACTAACATGTGAATATGTAAGTAACAGGTTTATATTACCTCTGAAGTGGTTCTTGAGGCTTAGGAAACCCAAAATGACTATACATGTGAAATTGGCAAGATTGGCCTCAATCCCCCCTAGGTGGGCCAAACTTGCTCCAACTCAGCCCAAATGGCCAAAAATTGGATGTGTGGACGTGGATGAAGTGACTTGGAGAAATCATGACTCCTTATCATGTGTGGGTGTGTGAAATAAGGTTAGTGTGGGGCTCTAGGTGGGCATTAAATGCTCAAAACAGTCCAAAATTAGCCAAATAAACCCCTAGCGCTCCTAGTCAACCACAAAGACCGCATTTAATGAATGGGAGTGCACCAACAATGAATGAGAGCACACATCTATATTTTGACTGAGCTAGAACACTCATGTAGGTGTGAAAGCTCCAATTTAACTGGTTATTTTTCCTAACTAAGCAACCTAAGTCCAAACCATAGTGTATTAATGCACAAATGCAAATAAAATTGACTAGGGACTTAGACTAAGGTACTAAGGGGTTGTATTACTGTTCTAACACCCTCCCTTAACCAAAAACTTAGTACAACTCATGAAATAAAGTGGGAGGCCTTGGCAACAAAGGTTCAAGTCACCTTAATACATAACAAAAAATTTATCTATCCATATGAAGCGAGGAAAAGAAGGAAAACCACATAGGACAAAACCTTCCCCCAAGAATGGACATGGAGCTGAAACCTGTAAAACATAGCAGAAATCACCATCCATCACTCACTCCAAGAAAATATCTCAAGTGATTGAAGGTCTTCTCAGTGAAACTCTTGGTGAATATGACGGCAGTTTGCTCGGTGGATGGGAAATATTGCAAGGAAATCACTATGTCAATCACTAAGCCTTGAATGTAGTGCATATGGATCTCAACATGATTTGTTCTCTACCTCTAAACTAGATCAATAGATATCTTGATGGCACTTTGATTGTCCACCCAAATTTTGGTAGGAGAATCAATAGCAACACCAAACTCCCAAAGAATTCCTTACAACCAAACACACTGTGTGGTTGCATTCACTGCTGCCCTATACTCAGCCTCTGCTGAAGAAAGAGAAATGGTATGTTTTTTCTTACTAGACTAGAAAATATAACCTTCAACAAGCATGAAAACAAAACCTAAATTTGACTTTCTATCAGTGAGATCTCCAGCCCAATCCGAATCAAAAAATCCAGCTAGTTGAAGTGAAGAACTAAATGCATAGTGTACCCCAAAACTCTTGGTTCCTTGGGCATATTAGAGGATCCTTTTGGCTTCCTTCGAATGGATCTCATGTGGCCGGTGCATATACCTTGCTACAACACTTACAGCATAAGATAATTCAAGTCTTGTATGTGTAAGATAGAGCAAGATACCAACTAGCTACATGTAGAGTGTACAATCTACCAAAGGAGAATTGCCAAATTCACCTAGTTTAATGCCAGAAAGGAAAGGGCACTTGGTTGCCTTACAATAAGCCATGTTAAACTTATTTAGCAGATCTAAAGCATACTTTGGTTGACTCAACATGATGCCTCTTTCAGATTTCTCAATTTCCAATCACAAAAATTTCCTTAGCAATCCTAGATCTGTCATGGAAAATTCACAGTGTAGGGATGCCTTGATTGATCCAATTTGGTTGTTCCAGCTCCCTATAATTAAGAGGTAATATACATATAGTAAAATAACCTGAAAAACACCATCATGTTGTTGCAAATATAAATTTGGATCATATTTGCATCGAATGAAACCAATTGAGAGCAAGAAAGCATCCATTTTTGCATACCAAGCCCTGGGGGCTTGCTTGAGTCCATATAGTGATTTCTTGAAATTTCAAACAAGTGAAGGGTCCTCTTAGAAACCTTCAGGTTTCTTCATGTAGATCTCCTCCTATATCTCACCATGTAAGAATGCACTCTTGACATCCATATGGTGCACTTTCCAACCCTTACTAGCTGCAATTGCTAGAACTAGTCTTATTGAATCCATCTTTGCAACTAGTGCAAAGGTTTTAGTGTAGTCCACACCATGTACTTGAGAGTAGCCCATAGAAACTAATCTCATCTTTTACTTCACATCTGAACCATCAACATCAATTTTGTTTCGAAATATCCACTTGCATTAAACAAGCTTCCTCTTGGGAGGAAGGGGAACCAATTCCCATGTTTCATTCTTTTGGAGAGAATTGAATTCTTCTTCCATTGTTGTTTTCCATCTTGGGTCATGACAAGCTTGATGATATGAATTTGTATCATGTTGAATCAGCATATAACAGTGCTCAGCAAGATCACTTTCAATTGCATAGGAAGCATTGTTAGATTGAGATCTAGTCTTCATATGATCTTGGGGATTACCTGCCAATTCCCCTACAGCTTGTATGATTCTTTCATCCCATTTGGGCCTTGATGGTGAATCATCTACAGCAATGTCATATAAAACCATATCATTATCAAAATTATCAAAAAATATAGAGCATGAATCATCACTTACTTCATCAAGGTGTTGGGGAGAAGAGCATTCCCCTGGTGCAAGCTCAAAATATGGTATGATCTCCTCTTTGAATTGCACACTCCTCTCAATGAAAGTATTGAGTGTGGATGTGTCAAAGAGTTTGTAACCTTTTGTAGCATCACCATAGCTAACCATGATGCATTCCTTTCTCAGTGGCTGCAATGCCTTCCTCTTTTCTGAAAGAATTCAAGCCCGAGCTCTTGATCCAAGAATCCTGAAATTTGAGACATTTGGTTTATGGCCAAACCATGCCTCGTACAGAGTTTTTCCTTTGAATGATTTGTGGAATGACCAGTTCTGTATATGTGCAGCACAATTAATAGCCTCAACCCATAGCTTGGGACTTATATCCCTTGCCTCAATCATGCATGTGGCCATCTCTTTGAGATATCTATTTTTCATCTCTGCCACATCATTTTGTTGTGGTGTGTAGGGAGTTGAATGTTGCATTTGGATGCCACATTCCTCACAAAGGTGTTGCAGATTTTTGTTGAAATACTCCTTTCCATTATCATTCCTAAGGATATTTTTCCTATTCCCACTTTGATTTTCCATTAAGGCCTTCCAAATCTTTAATTGCTCAAAAACTTCAGATTTCAATTTTAGGAAATTTACCCAGCAGAATCTCTAGTAGTCATCAATGAAGGTGAGTACATACATTGATCCACCATAGGATGGAGTGGGTAGAGGACCAATCATATATGAATGTACCAACCCAAGTGGTTGTGTGGCTCTCCTTGCCATCCCCTTCTCATAGCTTCGCTCTTGATGCTTCCCAGCTACACAACTAATGCAAGCTCCATTCAAAGATTTGATTGAAGGAATCCCTTCCACCATCTCATCTTTGTGCAGTGCTTGGAGATACTTGTAGTTCATGTGTCCAAATATTTCATGCCATAGCTTGGAGGTCTCGTTGGCATGAGAGAGGAGCGCTTGGTCACTGGAACTAGGGAGGAAATTCAATAGCTTGTACATCCTCTCATGATGGTCTACATACCCAATTGCCACAACTTGGTCTGAAGAAATATCTGCTATCTCTACCAAGTAGGAGTAAATGTTACTCTCTTGGCTTCTCCTACGTGATTCATTTGATAGACTGACAACAAATTTGCTGCCAAATATGGTACATAGAGAACATCATTGAAACAACCATGCTCCAAATCAATCCTACCAACCCCTTTGGTCTGGATTTCAGAGTCATCTCCCATTCGAACTATTGGGCCAGCATTCGAATGCATGGAGGAGAAGAGCTCTCTCGTGGAAACCATGTGTCTATATGCCCCTTAATCAATGATGAAGGTTGATGAATTAGAAGTACCTGATACCAAGGCATGAAATTTATCCTTGTGGTTTGAATTGGAGGTGCCATCTTTCTTCCTTGCACCATCTAGGACAGGGATGTTTTTCTCCAGTAGCGCTGCCATCTGGTCAATGGTTTTCTTCATGCATGAGCTCTTTGGATGCCATCCCTTATGGAAATATGTGCATTTGGTTTTCTCTTTCCCTTTCTTGTCCTTCTCCTTGGGAGGATTCGAACCCCCATTAGTGGATTTGGGTTTATTTGATTTCCTCTTCTCTAGCTGCTTCGAATTCTTTTCCTTTGGCTTTCTCTTGGAGGCATTCAAAACACCCATGGCCAAAGCTTGATCCTTAGCTTTTATTGTGCCCATTTGAACTCTATTATCTTTCTCCTGGGTGAGGGATTCCATTAAGCTAGCTAGAGTTGGCATTTGTCAGTTTTGAAGTTTCAATTTTCTGGAATGAAAGATGCTGACAAACATTGAAAATTTTGGCCCCAACTTCGAAAGGATGGACAGTATCAACTGATCTTCTTTCTTCTCAATCCCACATTGCTTCAGCTGAAGCACTAGAGACTTGAACTTCGTGAAGAACTCCTGGATAGTTTCAAAATGCGTTGGGCTCAAGCTTATGAGCTCGTTCTCAAGCCAATGTCCTCTCAATTCATCAGTTTTCCCAAAGAGTGATTCTAGTTTAACCCAGACTTCATTTGGGGTGGTCAAACTGTCTATATGAAACAAGAGCTCTCTTGAGATACTCAGGCATAGCAACCCATAGGCTTCATCAAGTCTATTGAAGTACTTGGCTTTCTCTATAACAGAGTTTGGTTCCACTTCTTTGCCCATGGTAACTCTGTAGAGACCCTTGGATCTCAATTAAATAACCATTTTTTCCTTCCAATCGAAAAAATTGAAGGGTGTAAGCAAGATGTGGGTTGCTTCCATTTCTATCTACTCTACGCTAATGGTGAGAAAATTGTTGAAATTCCTGCAAAAAACACTCAATTTTATCTAGAATTTCTCTAAAAATGCAGCTCAAATGCTCATGATTGATCTACATCTCACTCAACTCCACTCGGCTCTAATACCATGTGAGAATTTTGATTAACAACACAATCTAGGAGCCTTAGAAAAACTCACAAATTGAATTAATTGCAAAAATACAGCAAAAGGCCATGAAAGGAGAACAATTTTACACAGTAATGTGAACTGAAGCTGGTTATTATCAAATTGTCTAACATGTGAATATGTTAGTAACAATTTTATATTACATCTGAAGTGGGTCATGAGGATTAGGAATCCCAAAATGATTGTACATGTGAAATTGGCCAAATTGGCCTCAATCCCCCTAGGTGGACCAAACTCACTCCAACCCAACCCAAATGGCCACGAATGGATGAGTGTACATGGTTGAAGTGACTTGGAGCAATCATGACTCCTTGGCATGCGTGGGTGTGTGAAATAAGGTGAGTGGGAGGCTCTAAGTGGGCATTAAATGCTCAAACAATCCAAAATTGACCAAATCAACCTGTAGCACTCCTAGTCAACCACAAAGACCACATTCAATGAATGGGAGCGCACCAGCAATGAATGTGGGTGCACATGTGGATTTTGACTGCGCTAGAGCACTCACGTAAGTGTGAAAGCTCCAATTTAACTGGTTATTTTTCCCAACTAAGCAACCTAAGTCCAAACCATAGTGTATTAATGCACAAATGCAAATAAAATTGACTAGGGACTTAGACTAAGGTACTAAGGGGTTGGATTACTGTTCTAACAATGATGATGATGAGGCAGTTTCAGTATTTCTATACTGATGTTGATAAGATATTTTCAGTATTTCTATATTGATGATGGTGAGGTAATTTCAGTATTTCTATATTGATATTGATGATGATGTTGCTTTAGCACTTGTATGTTGATGTTGATGATGTGGTTGTGGTCCCAACACCTTGTGTTGATGATGTTGATATGATTGTGGTCCCAGCACCCTATGCTGATAATGTTGATGTGGTTGAAGTCACAACACTTTGTGTTGATGATGATGATGTTGTTTCAACATTTTTTATGTTGATGATGATGATGATGTTCCAGCATCTCTATGTTGATAATGCAGATGATGATATAGCCATTATTGATGATGTTGCTTTAGCACTAACATCCTAATGATGTTGTTGTTTCAGTATTCACATACTGACAATGCAAATGATGATGTTTCAGTATTTACATATTGATGATGCAGATGTTGATGTTTCAATATTTACATGTTGATGACGCAGATGATGATGTTTCGGTATTTGCATACTGATGTTGTAGATGATGTTTCAGCATTCACATATTGATGTTGAAGAAGAAGATTCAGTATTCACATACTGATGTTGAAGAAGAAGATTCAGTATTCACATACGGATGTGACAAACGCAGATTCAGTATTCACATACTAATATTACAGAAGAAGGTTCAGAAGATGATTCAGTATTCACACACTGATGTCGCAGAAGAAGATTCAGTATTCACATACTGATGTTACAGAAGAAGGTTCAGAAGATGATTCAGTATTCACATACTGACGCTACAAAAGGTGATCCAAAATATGACTCAGATGATTCAGTATCCACATACCTATACTACAGAAGATGATCTAGAAGATGATTCAGCATGTACAAAAGATGATTCAGTATTTCCATACTGATATTGCAGAAGATGATCCAGCTAAGATCGATGATGAAGATGTATGATGATGTTCCAAAAATTCCTATGACATATAGAGATTCACCAGTTAGTTGTACAGTTGTGGTATCAGTTGCTACTGTGGTTTAATAACTTCCTAGTTAAGAGGAAGTGTTAAAGTATTGTAAATTCGAAAGATATTCCAGATGTATTGATTGTGTTCCTCCTTCAGGAGATGAGTTTGGTCTTGTAAGAGCCATTAAAAGAATCAATGTAAACCTCCATATGTAAGTCGGGTCAATAGTACCCAAGTGTCAATATAATAAATGTTATTTTTGGTGTCTTGCTAGACAAGTCGGCCTAGTTAGTTAGACAAGTCGGCCCTGTTAGGTTATAGGTCAAGTCAACTGAAGAATATAAATAGGGAGGCACTCCCCTTCATTTGTACACATCTTACACTCATGTATTGTGCTGGAGAGATAGAGAGAGAGTCAACTGTGGAAGATGAGAAACTATTCTTGTTCCTAGGGTTTTACACTGTACTTGGTCAAATTCTATACTGAGGAAGTTTTGTGGGGTTTTCTCGCTTGTGGTTTCCCTGAGGAAAATATTTGTGTTCTCTTTTGTTGTTGGACTTGTCTTTCTTTCAGTGATCCTTTGCTTATGGTTATGATATTATGATGCTAAATGTTTTATATCTTGTATAACCATTAAAAATATAACACGTGGTGGAGCTGAGGAATGTGCATTGGGTAGCAGCAAAGCATGTTCGTAGATATTTGAGGGGCATAGTGGAGTATGGATTGAGGTATCTTGGAGGTGGACTGTATTTGTAGGGTTTTTCAGACTCAAACTGGACAAGGAGTGTAGTATATCAGAAGAGCACCTCAAGGTGTGTCTTCATCCTGGGCTCAACAATGATTTCTTGGTTCATCAAAAAGCAGACTTCTGTAGCACTTAGTTTAGCAAAGGAAGAGTACATGGAAACGAGTATGGTAAGTGTGAAGCTCTTTGACTTTGCAAATTGCTTATAGGATTATTTGATTAGGAGTTGGAGCCTACGATGATTCACTGTGAAAATCAAAGTTGTATCGAACTCTCTGAGAATCCATTGTTCCATGATCGGTCCAAGCATATTGAGATTAGATATCACTTCATCTGAGACAGGGTCCAAAAGGGAGTAGTTAATATCTAGTATATTTCCACAAATGAGCAACATTGCAAAGATTCTCACCAAGCCCTTGGTTGAAAGGGATTTTTTCCTTCTTCAAAGATAATCTAGGAGTGCTAGAGAATACCTTCCTCACTAAGAGGGGGTGTTGATGTTTGTAGCTCGGAAAGGAATTTCCATGAGTTAGTATCTTACTTATGGAAATCATCATGAATACCTCTCAAGAACTTTGAAATTCACTTTATCAAAATTCAATTAGTAAAGTGAATTTCTTTTTTAGATTAATTTGGATAAATGCCTAAGTTTTGGGTATTAATGATTTAAGTTAATTAAATGAATCTGAACCATTGATTTCAAGTGAGTGAGATTTAATGTCAGCCATCAAAGATTGGGTTTTGGTTCATCCCAATAGTATAAAAGGCATCCAAGGTGAGAGGAGAAAGACACAAGTGACACATCTCGCAAGAGAGAAACTCAAGCATTAAGTTAGAGAGGAGTTTCTGATTTTCAATTTTTGGTCGAGAGAGAGCCCAAAGCAATTTAGGAAGAGGCACAAGAATTTGTAGGGGAAGTCGTATGGATTGTATAGACATGACATACAGTCGTACGAACCAAGCATATGGATTTGTATGGATGTACAAATCGGACCGTATAGAAATTAGTACAGTCGTATAGATCAGCCGTACGGATCCATATAGTCTTACGAATCATATAGTCCATACAAGGCATCAGCAGAGGCAAATTTTTGTTGAGTTTTTGCCGAAGTTTTTCAAGGTAGATTTGCAAGTGGAGATTGTCTTTTGAGGAGTAGAATTTGCCAAGTTTGTTGTGTATTTTCTCAAGATCGTTTTCCCAGGAAGGGAGCCCTTGCAAACTTGGAAATTAATTATTGAAAAGCTGATTTGAAGGGTAAAAAATTGTGCATGGATCTTGTTTCTATATGTATTGTACACCTTCCTTTCAGAGTAAACTCCCACTCGGGAGAGTGGAGTTTGTATACACATTGTTTAGATTAGGTTAGATCTATTTTCTTTGCTTTCAGTATACTATCTTTTATAGGAGTCGCATGCCTTCCCCGACTAAATCTGAGGCCATGGATAACACAACTCAATAATGTCTGTTGGTTATGAATTGGAATTGTTGTCGGAGCATGCCCTTAAGAAAGAAAGGACCCCACTTTTTCACTAGAGTGTGTTCCATGGAGTTTCATTTCCTATTGGGCTGGACTAACCTTCCCTATGGACTACCTATCACCTCCATAGTCTAGTCCCATGCTAGCATCTCAAACCCATATAGTTCTAAATCCGACGACACCTCTCCACACTCACACACAAGGTCGTGTAGCAGCTCTAAGCACTTTAAGGAGGAAATGGGCCAAGCTAGGCCAGAAGTAAAGGGCTTGAAGATTGCAACTATAAATGGGACTAATAACCCTGCTCTTGGAACTTGGCAACCCACTAGCAATAAATCTGTAACTGCCTCTCAACCTCAATTCCTCATGAGACCACTCTTGACCCAGATGTAGGGTATGTTTCTGATAGTGCACCAACCACTGAAAAACTAGGACAGTAGGCGGATCATTCAATGAAAGGCTGCAGTGGTGAAGAACCCACGAAAGCCCCCTTTTCAGAGTAAAGGCCAGGTGGATGAGGGTGACCATCAGAATGTTGATATCAAGGATGTGGAGGGGAAGTAAGTCCATGAGAGCACCCCTAGTAGTCCCCCTCCCTCTTCATCACCTCTGGAGAGTTTTTTATCATGGCCTCGTTGCAGCTGAGATAAGTTGATTCTATGAACATTTTAGCTCTCTTGAAACTCTTTTTTTCAACTAATGTGAGGTTGAGCTAGGTTTGCTCATGGTTCTTGAGCTTAGGAAGGTTCAATTAGGGATTAAAGCCATTTTTGACCTGTTTGGTAGGCAACAACCCTCTCAATTTTTCTGCTTTGCTGAATAAAATTGATCAGTTCGCTTCTATATTTTATCACAAAATTATATAAGAGTGCCTTCAGAATCTTCGATTCTGAAGATACTCTCAATTAAAAGAGTTAATGATTATACTGGAAATTTAGGAAGCATTTTCATAAATTTAATAATTTAGCAGCTGTTAATCTTTTAATTTTATATATATAATCAATTTTCATTATTATCAATACATTTGATTATATATTGATTCAAGATATTTAAATTACAGTATGCTAAATAATTCTTTGGATTAAATTGAAAATGCATTCTAAACTTGTTATAGTTAGGTTTTATTGATTTCATTTAGACCTTTTGACAAAGTATTTATCATTAGTTTTTGCAATTTATATGGTTAGGGTTCGTGAATTAAGTTAAACATCATATTTAACCCTAATGATATGTTTTTATATGGAAAACTTTATCATTTAAATACTATGCCATTTTATTTATAAATACATAGCTATGAGAGTTTTTATATATGCTTTTCACATAGCTAAAGTTTACCTTTACCACTTCGAATTTTAGCAAGATTTCTTATGTTATATTTGTAAGGAGTGATTTTTATTTGAACTCTTAATCTTTAATAAGTTTTCATTATAAGACTTTTGATTAATCTTTGATGATTTCCTTGGTGTAATAAACCTCAAGATCAACGCAAAACAATTAAGCGGTTTTAATGATAATGATATTTTTGAATCACCTATATAAAGATTGAGATCATATTAACATTTGGTTTTGGCTTTGATTTTATGACACAAATCAATACAACTGACATTTGTTGGTTTAATGATGGAGTTGTGTCATTGACATTCGATTCCATAATGACTGATAACCATTACCATTTACGGCGCCTGTATGAAGCTATCATTCCGTTCTGTGTATTATCAACACTTCGTTCTTTGTGTTATATGGTTATCAAACCCTGAATTGTATTATTTCGAATGACAAAGTTCAATTGAAATTGGAAGTGATAACATAATGATTTCTGAGAGTTTTGTTGGTCACGACTAGTCTGTCCATTACTCATAACACAAAACATTGCCACTTGTTTTCATTATTTCAAAAAATTGGTTACCATGGCCGAATTTGGGGTTTTATTTGTTGTCATGTATGAATCAATTAGGGATTTGATGGTTCACACGATGCCTTTCACTTGGATCCCCATTCCTTCCATCTTCACAACGGCATTCATCCCAAACCAAGACCAGAGTTGTAGTGATGAGAAAATGGCTCCTCTCAGTCGATTCGAGATCTCAGGGCCTGAGCTGGTGGAAGCTAATGAGGAAGTCGCTGCATTATTTGAAAAGATAGGTTGGGGTTCGTTCTCTAGATGTTTCAGTGATCATAATACTTAAGTCACAAGACAATTCGCTCTCAGCTTGAAGGAGAATGTAGCTCAAATTGGGGGGTTTCAATTTATAATTGATGAAGACAAAATTGCAAAAACAACGAAGCTTCCCTAGACTGGAGAGCGTTGGTTTAAAGGAGGAAGGGTTGATAAAAAGGGGTGCAAGTCACTACTTTTACCCTTGCTAATGCAAAGCTTAAGTTTGGGGTTTCTGTTAAATTCCTAAAACCAAAATGGAAAGCGTCTTATGAAGTTTTAGTCAGGTATGTTTCCTGTGACGGCCGCCTCTCTCATATCCATTATTATCATCTGAGATTATTATTAGCTTTGAAGGGTTGTAAGCTTAATCTCCCTTTCTACTTGCTTTAGAGCTTGAAGAAAATGGCACTCTGTGCAAAATACTGTAGGCAATCCTGATAGAAGCTTGTTTCACCATGGTTTAATTAAGATTTTGGTTCAGCACCAGTTATCCCTTATTGGTAGATCCTGGCATGAATTATTGGCTGAAAACAAGCTAGGGTCGACACAGTATTGGCCTAATCCTCCTCCTAAAACTCGCAGAAAGCATAGGGCTTCATTAAAATCTGAAGTCGATGATGTTCATAAAGCTGAGCCAGAGGTTAGTAAGTTACAAGAAGCAAGTCCGCCTTTAGATACCCATATTGGTAATGGTGTTCCAAGTAAAATTGATCCACTAGTTGTTGGAACTAATAGGGACCCATCTTCATCTGTCAAACGTTACGGCGCATCTACAAAGGTGGATAGTAAATCAATGAATATTGAAAAATTTGATCCTGTTACTCATGAATACCTCTCTAATTTATGCACTCTTAAAAAACCTTGTGATGAATCTACACAAAAACGTGAACAGTTAGCACAAGTTTGTTGTGATAGAAAATATTCTAAGCCAAAGAGTTCTGTGCCTGTTGGTACACAAAGATTTACTCGAAGTATGACTACAGCCTCCGTTCCAGTTACTACTTAGCAGCATAAAGAGATTTCTCTGGTCAAAATTGATAGTGAAGATGATGAATTATCCCCGGTTCATGGGGTTTCTCTTGGCAATGATGAACAGCATCTTGAAATGAATCATTCCATTGTGTCATCGATAAATGAATTCACTGATCAGTCTTCTCCCTATAGGTCTAAACAGAAAGCTTCATTTACTGGTGATTCTTCACCTGTTAGAAGCAATGAAGAAAATCGATTAACTCTTAAACAGATATTAAAGGACAAAATTACTGAGTTGAAAACAAAATTAAGAGAATTGTATTCAAAGGAATCAGATATGAAAAAGGAAATCAAATCTCTTAAAAATGAATTATTGTCGTGGGTTAGTAAATGGCAAGAAATGAAAATGAGAAAGGATAGATACAAAGCCACTAAGAAATCCATGGCAATAATGAATCAGCGGTTGCTTGAGCAAACAGAGCATCAAAAGCTCAAAATTCTGAAACTCAAAGCTAGATTGTCAGAAGCTCGTCAAGCTATCAAATTCCAAGTCTCTTTTTGAAAATTATGTTAGTTGCTACAATTTTGGGAAAATAACGAAATCAAGTAATTAGCATGCCCACAGAATCGTAGATTATGCGGGCATTGCTCATCATTAAATAAGATTTTATTGTTATTTATGTTTTGCATCTATTACATTAATTATAAAACTCATGCATGGTTTCGATTTTTGCAGGTATCATTGTTAGATAGACTTTTGATCTTGATGTTGTTCGACCTCATTAATATCTTGCAACGGAGGCTAAGGCTGTTACAAATTCAACAGATATGGATGCTTTCAACATAGACAAGTTACGTTTCATAGTTATGGAGGTTGTAATCAAGTTTGCCAAGTGCCCTTCTTTTGAGGAATGTAACAAAACGATGATGAAGATTCTATCTTTATTATGTAATAACTGCTAGAAACTAAATGGATATTTTTAGAATAGTTGTTACACAAAAGCTAGAAGTAGTTATTAGTCTTATTATATAAGCTAGGAAGCTCGTTGTAGTTTGGTCAATGGGAGTACAAGGAAAAATACTTGTGAAACATATAATACATTTCTGGTTTTGATTAGTCTACTGAAGTTTTCTTC
>LPNX010914960.1:75146-99665 GCA_001517045.1 Pseudotsuga menziesii | reverse complement strand
AATGTCATGGTTATTCAAATGTTGTTGATGATTGTGATCGAATAGTATTATATTTTCATAGCTTATATTGATTACATCTATATTTTGATAGTTGTTTTGAATGTTAAGTCATTATATCGTTTATATACAGATGTTAATGTTGAAATTCAATTATCTGTTGACAAATACATCTACAGAGTGAATAAAATAATTTCTTATTTTATTCTCTGTGTTTTTGTAAATTTTATTAAACAGAGTGTTATTAGTGATAACAATTCTGATAGTTTCTTATCTGGAATTGTATGATTTATTTCACTTTGTTATTTATAATCGTTAATTGATAGTAGATATAGTAGTCTAAAAGTTTGCTTTCAGCTGAGATAGGATAGCTAGTTGATTTCAATTCACATTTTAGCTTAGTTTATTTTAATACCTGTTAAATAGAATTACATTAGTTTGTTAAAATTTAAAATAGTTTATTAGTCAAAACATTTAAAACAAAACCCTAAAACATGAGACTTTCCTTGAGAAAGCACTTTAAGATAACTTAAACTTAGAAAATTAACTGTAGGATTTATTTTAAGCAGTAACTTAATTTAGGATAAATTTTTACTGAATTTTTTACGTTCTCTTTAAGAGGATAAATTCAGTTGGTAGCAGGACCATAACCTTCAAGGTTTAGCCATTTCAAACACACCAAACGCTGCTTTAAGCGACTTGTGTGGGCTTAATCTCCTTAAGTTGGCCTAGTCAAAAAAACCGGCCAACATGACCCCTTGCCTATGTTTAGGCATCTGAACCCATTTCTAGAGCCAAAAACCTACTTATGACACTCATATCCCACTTGAAGGCTGTTTCCTATACTTTGCTTCTGCTATTTAAATTCTGTTAAAATATTCCAGCAGTATAATTTATTCAGTGAATAAGGAAAATCACTAGGAAGTGTTTTATCTAGGCCTGGAATAAGAGAAAAATTAGCAATCACAAGAACAATTAAGTAATATGACATAATAGTATTCAAGTGAGCAGAGGTCTGTTAGCAAGGAAAATATTATAAACTGAATATTTCTAGTAGAATACATAGGGACAAATATAAAAATTTACCCAACCACCAACCACCATTTTTATCCAATTGATACAGTTAGCCCATCAATACCATTTATATACAAAAAATATTTTCTGTAGCTGCTGTCAGTCACTGTTGTTGGTAGGAAAAACTGTCACCCTCGAACAGAACTAAGGGCAGTGATTATTTCTGTAAAAATAATATAATTTAAGCCACCAATGGCGAGCTCTATGACTACCAATGTAAAACTGTTAAGCCCACGGCAGGCATGCAACCATCTCTCTTTCACTCACCATTCATCTCATGGATGAGCAGATGTATCTATTTAATAGCAATCTGCTCCACCAACTCTTGCTCAATTTTCATCCTCTCAGACAAAATGGAGCTATACTTGGAGTACAAATCCTTGTCACCAGCAGGGGCAGCAAGTTTACACGCCAAAGATGTATCTTCTGATTTTTCTTCATATAGTTGTGAAATAGGTACAAATTTACCTTCCTTCTGGCACACCCATCCATGAGCTGCCCTTAATGCAGCACCTAGTGAAGCAGAATCTGCAAGCATCAAAATAATCAAAATAACCTTTGAAAAAAGCCAAATATGAGAGCTAGACTATACCCGAATAATCAGATAACTCTTAGAAATGAGGGACTATTTGGCAAGGTATAAATTTCTCTGTTTCAAATCATAACAATGACAAGTTAAATCTCTGATAAAGGACTTCAAATACTAAACTACTTTATTGGTTAAAAACAGGAAAAGCATGTAACTACTATGTTATAAAATTGATCAAATGGAAATCACTAATTATTCTAGGACAGCAAAGCTAATGGTTTTGGATTCTGTTAAACCACTGAGAATGGTGGAAATTAGGGCATTTTATAGGCCTAAAATTTGGCGATGAATGTCTTAAATAGATAGTTAAGATATTGTCAGTTATTAACTATAATAAATGCACAAATGGTCTATCCTCTCTGATGGTATGTTTGGGAAAGCTAAAATGTAACTAATTGGTAAGTTACAGACCTGGCCTTTCAACAGTATAGACAGAGCAACCAAAAATTGAAGCAATGACTGAAAGGATCTTCCTATTTGCAGATGCTCCACCAGTTGCTATCAGTCTTTCTGGTGGTGTTGGCATTCCTATCCTCTCTGTGTGTGCACGCATTGACAGGAACTGGCCTTCAATAATTGCCCGCACCTTCAATTAAAACAAATGAATGAAAATAAGCAGAAAACCTTGATAATTAGGTACATAATTTTATTTGAGATGCGCATACCTGTGTTAAACATCAAATTCTAAGAAGGATTGCAATTAAAAAATAACACAAGCATGTGTCCATTAATCTGTCAGATTGTTTGGAAAAGCTTTTACTAGGGAACTAAGAAAAAACAATGCCTAAAATATAACTTTTTTCACTCTCCCACCTCAGAAGGTGCATCAAACTCTGGTACACTCCGATTTGTTACACCACCCTCTGCATGATCCTCACAGTTACTGATCTCATAGCGATGAATTCCAACTTCAGGAAGAATCACAACCAAGTAATGTCTCAGATAATAACAATGTTTCTTGGAAAAGTTCGAACTCGATAAATAAACAGTAAAGAAAATCATTTGAGAGACAAGTAAAGGGATGAAAAACGAATAGATAGTCTCTATAGTACCAACATATTACCTGGGAGAGGAGGGAGAATCTCACGTTCTTTGAAGTAGAATCCTAGTTTCCCACCTGTGTATGGATATCTGAAATTAATGATCTGAAGTGCACTTCCTCAGTAGAAAGATGAAAACTACTGTTCTATATTTTTAATTCAATCGATACAAATTGGATTCATGCATGGCTCTCCATTAGCCAGATGAGAAAGCTGGCTATATTAAAAGTTTGTTTCACTGATAATGCACAAGATGAATAATAAACCATTCATGTTCAACATATGTTTACATCTAGAAAGTAAGGAGGCATGAACATGGAGCATAAATTAGTCAAATCAAAGCACTGTAAAACCATTTAGAGGAGGAGTTTGATCTAAAAAATTGTTGAACGTGTCCCATGATCCTTTTGCACAGCGGTTTCGAACCTCTGCAAGAATCAAACAAGCTATCTATTACGTATTTCATAACAATGGGCATCCCTAAGATTAAAAGAGTACACTTGATAACAAAATAAAATCTACCTTCTCGTGTTAGTGATCCATTTTTGTAAACCAGCATCACCATATAGCAATTTGGATCAACAGGATTGGGTAAGACATGTCCTTCTAGGCCAGGGCGTGGTTCAGTTGTAATTCCAAAAACCTAAAGATCCATCCATATACATGAAGATACAAAATGAATAGCTAGTATTCATTACAGCACACATAAGATTTTATTTCATAAACAATAAAATATTAGAGGAAGGATTGTTCTAATATAAGTCTGAAACAGAAGCTACATTATTAGGATAACAAATAATCACTAATGCATCAATAAACTTACTACGTCACTTGTACCCAAACTGATTGCAAGATCTCCAGGACGATTCAAAGCCAAACCTAGTTGCTTGGAGAAAAAAATTAGATCCAGGAATTTACAGAAGTATATGGAAACATTTCAAGTATATAGAGCATGAGGTCAGTATGCATTATTATTCGAGTGTTGTTTTCTTCTCTCCTTGTATAGCCTTCTTTCAAACTTTACTGTTATTAAACTAGCAATGCATCCACCACTGAAACTGACTAAGGACATTCCATCACAAAGAAAACCATCATTGGATAGGGAGAAAGGAAAATAAAATATGGAATAACACATCTGAGGAAAGAGCCATAGCCTCAAAACAAAAACATCAAAGCACTGAGCTTCCCTTCGCAGATCACAAAGACGAATAGAAATGTACAAAAATGCCAGCTAGAAATCTTTAACATTAACCTTTTTTTAGGAAAGCATTGAACATAAAAAATTTAAGAGAGTGTGACAGTAATCTTCAAAGAATTAACATTGACCCTGCCCTATTGATTGAAACTTGTGGGCGTGCAGCTTTGTACTTTGCTCTCATTCACGGAAAAACAATATAGAATCATTCAATTTGAGAAAATTTTGGGAAAGCATTTATTTAGAGACTTCATCTATGATACTCCCACTTAGAATAACACCATTTGAACAGGAGAAAGATATCACATAGGACTGCAAATCCCCCTTCACCTATTCGTCCACAATCATTATCATCATAAAACCACACCTTCAAATCAATGTGCTTGATAACATCATGGTCCCAAGTTTCAACCTTTGATGGACAATAGGAATCAAAACAGAAAAACAAAATATACCTGCTAAACTATTTGGATTGTCTCCAGACCACTGGATAACTAAACATTTTTCATCAAACATGAACCTGAAAAGTTAAACAACAGACGAGTATGTCTAATAAGAAAAAACTCTAGAAGGATCATATTTTCTTAAAAAAATAATCAATGCAACAAAGACATTCCTTAGGATAGGATTTAAAATAGACCATGGCAAAAAAGTTCCATCATAATGAAATTTATATACAAGGTGAATTCAAGCCACCTTCAAAATATATCTGACATTTTTAATCAAATCAATTTTATCCAGAGATTCAAGTCCATAGGAAACAGTCTCATTGACTTTTTTTTAATTCATCATATATTACAGTTTACTTCATGAAATAGAGAGTTCCATCATGAAACAACAAGATTTCCATGAAGTTCCTGTCCTAAAAAAGCCATAAATGCTAAGAGAGGAGGGTTCCATAGAAAAAGGTTATCAGCAAAGTTGCAAACAGCTAAACTGTGTGCCATAAAAATTTGCAGCTGTCCCTAATCATCTAAGTATCTCCAAGCAGAGGACCTTTCCAAGAAATCAGTGTAGCGAAAAAATAGTCGAATTCAGCCTGAAACCGTGCCCAAAAAATCTTAGCAAATGGGCATCTCCACAATACATGTTCCACCATTTCATCTCTACCACAAAGGGTGCATGCAGCATTTGTGACATCAATTTTTTGAAACCTAGTCTCTAAAGCCAAACTTTGGCAGTGTTAAAGCAAATAACCATCTACCTAGCTACCTAGACCTTGACTTGATGACTCTAGTGGGCCAAACCCCATCCAAATTGACCACCTGAGTCAACCATGATTTGGATTCCTAGATTTGGGGGCACATTCCTTCATTTGGGGGTGCATTCCTTGATTTGAGGAATAGTTCCCTGATTTTAGGAGTGACTGAGTTTGTAACTGGTTGAGGACTAGATATGCTCCACTAATCTAGGTCCTAACCAACCTTAACGAGCCCTAGCAAACCCTAAGAACCCCAGTCGAGTGATCTTAGGGATGTGCATGCACATACAGTCAGTTGCTTGTACATCACTCAGTCAAAACTAGGGATCGGGGAGTCTTGGGTCAGTTAAACCCAATATAGGTGAGTGCGCATGGCTAACTAAGGGTCTTTGGCTCTAGTTAAGCCTTTCTAGCCTCCAAGCATTGCATGAGAAATTCGAATAGACTCTTGACCTTTATCAAATTGCCTTGCTATTTATATTGTTCACCTCCATTCATTCAAGTTAATGAAATACATCATCCTTTCTTCTTATATTGTTCTAATTTTTTTGTATAATGTTCTATGATATCTCATTTGTTACATGATTAGTTGATTGTTGATCTCATTTTCACAGTATATCTCTCTTATTTATGTGCCTAGATCTATATGCTCAAGTTTTACATGGTAGCAGAGCTACAGGGGTGCTAAACTTCTAGAGTTTATTTTTAGGGATCAAGCTATTGTAGGTTGAAGAAGTGCATTTGCATCCATCAAAGAGATCATTTGAATCCATTAAAGAGCTCATTTGCAGCCATCGATGAGCTCATTAGAGGCCATGGATCTCCTATCTCCCTAGCTCAGTTGCTAATAGTTGGTATGCTAGATCTAACCTTAATGAAAGAGGCCTCAAAAACCTCACAACATATGTCCTACGAGGGAAAAATTACATACATTGAGGTGATGAAAGAAGCCCCATAAGCTTCATAACATATGGACTACGAGGAAATATGCACCTCCATGATCCACCACTCAGCTAAGGAAGACCCTTTTACAAGCCCAAAAGAAGAGGTGATCTACAAATTTCTTCTATCCATTGGAGAACTTGTCCCAAATCAAGTTCAAATTGAAGAAGCCATTTGAGAAGATGTTCCAAATCAAGTTCTTGTTGAAGAAGACCTCTAGAATGTCTTCTCATACTCCAAATCTACAACCTTTGTTCCTACAGTTCAGCAAGTTCCGCACAAAAGCTTCCAAGGTTTCCTCTATTTGAAGCAAGGAGTGGTCAAGAGCCACCATTCAAGCACTTCAAAGTGTTTGGATCTTGTGAATGGGCTCACATGGACTTCAAAAGAAGGAGGAGTTCACAAAGGTTTGCAGGGATCTTCGCAAAGCCCTCTACCGAGAAGCAGTTCACCTAGTTGAGAGCTTCTTTGGGAGTGAAGGCATCTTTTGAACAAGCTTCTTAAAGTTTTCTCTTCACATTCTCTTTTATGGTGGGGGAGGTGTTCCCATGTGGTTTTTCCCCTCTTACCCAGTTTTCAGATAATCTCGTATACATGGGCACCTAATATGGCTGCAAATTATGAGGACCCATTTTTACTTTTTTATTCTTTCACCCGGTTAACCCTCTACCTAGCTACCTATACGATATACCTTGACTTGATGACTCTAGTGGGCCAACCCCATCCAAATTGACCACCTACGTCAACCTCGAGTTGGATTCCTAGATTTGGGGGTGAATTCCCTGATCTGAGGAACTGTTCCCTGATTTTAGGAGTGACTAAGTCTATAACTAGCTGAGGACTAGATGTGCTCCACTAATCTAGGTCCTAACTGACTCTAACTAGCCTAAGTCTATAACTAGCTGAGGACTAGATGTGCTCCACTAATCTAGGTCCTAACTGACTCTAACTAGCCCTAACAAACCCTAAGTTCCCCAATTGAGTGATTTTAGGGATTTGCATGCACATACAATCAGTTGTTTGTACATCACTCAGTTGGAACTAGGGATTGGGGAGTCTTAGGTCAATGAAACTAAATCTAGGTGAGTGTGCATGGCTAACTAAGGGTATTTGGCTCTAGTTAAGCCTGACAAGCCTCCAAACACTGCATGAGCAATTCGAATAGCCTCCTGACCTAATTCGAATTCCCTTGCTTTTTAAATTGTTTACCTCCATTCAATCAAGTTAATGAAATAAATCATTCGTTCTTCTTATTTGTTCTAGTTTTCTGTGTAATGATCTATGATATCTCATCTATTACATGATTAGTTGATTGTTGATCTCATTTTCACAGCATATCTCTCTTGTTTATGTGCCTAGATCTATATACTCAATTTTTACAAGCAAATCATGAGCCAGCCCAATGCTTTGTGCTTGAAAGAAGATTGAGATTTCTAAATAGACTGGCACCTCCTTGGCCAACCTACTTCAATATCCCTGCCCCCAACTTTTTCTTCAAGCATGGAACAAGTTTGGTTGTGCATCTGACAAGCTCCTAAAGGTCATTTTCCACAGTTTTAGAATTGCTTCCCAGTGCATTCCAATCTCTCCAGATAGGCCCTGATCCATGGAGTTGCATATTACAAAGAGGGTTTTCAAAAATCATTCTACAAATGTCCTCATAAGCAGGATCACCTGCCTGATTCAGATATATCATATTGAACTGAGTTACAATCATGCCAAGTGTGCCATTGTTGGTGCTTATGATTCCATAAATCCCTGCGATAGAAAATCACTTTTCTATCCAAATTCCAATCTTTTACCAGCAAACATGGCAAAGAGACTACAGTGAACTAAGTATCCTTTAAATATCAGGTTTGAAGAGCTTGTATCTAAAAGATTCAATTCTGAGACAGAAATCACAAAGTTACACCTTAGAATGCCATAGTAGCACTTTTCTGATCTGTGCTGACCTTACTGTTAACAGTTTGTTTCAGACTGTAAAAGCACAAAAGGAATGGATAACCTATATGGATAAGAGAAACAGGAACTACTTATACAGCTTGACGAATATGCAATAACTGCAGGAAGTTCTGAAAATTTATCAAATAGTAATGTTATCAAATGAAAAATAAAGGATGCTTAGGATTTATAAAAAATATACATCTGTCTAAAGGCTAGGAAAGAGTTTATCATGTTTGAAATCATTCTGTGAAAAAATTCAAATGAAATTTAAGAAGGTAAAAACTTTAAAACTTCCACAACTGACCTCCACAAACTGTGAAAAACAAAATTAGAACAAGCTTTATTAAAAAGTCTCTGAACTGATCCTAACCACCCAAATCACATAGAAAATTGCAGTGAATCATAACTGAAAAGATATTGATTAGATAAAGTGAATGAACAAAATCCTAGAAATTCCAGTAGCCTTGTTGAAAACTAAAGCTGGGGAAAAGTGTTATTTAAATGTGTACATGTCAGAACTTTAATTTTACCTGTCTACAAAATATGTACTCAAATTGCCAGCAATAGCATATGATGGAGCCAATGTTCCAAGCTTCTCTTCCAAATCTGGAGCAGTGGCCTGGGAAACAGATAATGTTGTTATTAGGACTAAAAGTGAACCAAGGTAAACTTAATCTTCCAATTGCAATAAAATCTAGAGTCCCTATGTTGGAAAGCACATCCACTTTTGGGTATTTCGTCCTATGTTGTGCATGCTAATATGAGCCCATTTACAATTTTGACTATTGGCAAGTTACTACATACTCAACATTATGGCCTAAAACCCTACTCATTTATATAATTAACACATTCAATTTAGTCATCCCAAGATTTCCTTGATATTATGTTCAGATTTGACAAGTCACGAACCTCTAAGGCTTTCTTTGACCAAGTTCTTTGTCTTAGATCCATCAAATTCATCCCTGCTCCATCGCTTTCATCAATGCTGGCATAGCCACCAATAAAAAGGGATGCCATGAAGGAACTTACAAGTGAAATTCTTTCAGTGTTATCATAGACATCCTTTTTTGTCTCATATAATTTCCGTATTTGAGGTCCTGTGTATCTTTCATGTGCACAAGACCCAGTAAGCAAAGCCAATTCAGCTGCACCACCAACAGCCTTCTCAATTTCTCTGCACTGTGATGTTGTGCTACTATCCATCCAAATAGGTGATTCATTCGTGGAAAAAGCATCCTGAAGCTGCACAACCAAAGGATCTTTTGGATCCAATCCTTTTAGAATGGAGTCCAAGGCTCCCTTTTTCCAATAAACACTCCCATGCTGCTGCCCACTTCCAGAAATAGCCCTGACTTTATCAAACTTAAAATCTGCCTTCTTCAATTTGTTCAGCACAAGGTCAAGAGCTTCTACCCACATCAAAGGTGAAGACACAACACGCCCATTGCCTGAAGGATCTCTGTATACTCCATCCTTTGTCTTGTAATGTGGTAACTCTGAATCAAAATGAACAGTTTCAGAGACGACAATCCGCAGATTAAAGTCCAAAACAGTTGCTTTGAGAGACCTGAAATCAGAGTAGGCATGAAATATTAGGGTAATTGATAAAAATGGATTGTGACTGCATATTAAAAAAAATCTCAGAATTCAGCAAAGCCAGTGACTTTGCTAGAGATATGAGTGTCAAAAATTTTACATTTTAACAAACAGGTGAGAAAATATTTATGGCACTGTTAGAGATTCAAAATCAAAGCAACCATATAGTTGGGTAGAGCATATATTATTAAATAGGGAGCAGCATAGATATTGTGACTTGTAAACGGTGAAGATTGCAAAACATAGGTTGCATGGCAGACTGCAATTGTAAGCTAAACAGCAGCCACAAATCATACATATTATAGATGCACAATAATCAGGTAGTGAAAGCTATGATCTTTTCCAGCAACTCTAAACACCTATGTATTTATAATATATTAATAACAACCCTGAGAATATATTTCATAAGGAGCATGGTAACTCCAAGTAGCACAGTATGCTATCTAAAAGTGATTTTCTATTCTTGTGATTGCTAAAACAGTGCTTCAGCCTGGCGAAGAATACAATAAGCATTTCAAATTATGAGTGCAGACTCCAGAGTGATAAAACATAGTCCCTAGTTCATAGTGGACTTAGATCAAATATGTAATAAATTGTATTTACTTCCTTTTGTACTTTATATTTTGTAGTTTTCCTAACTCATTGTAAATATTTCATAGGAAATTTGGTCGAAGATGACAGCTCTCAACCTATTTTGTGCTTTATAAAAAGTTAAAACCTTATATTGCAAACATGTACAATTTGACATTCCCTTTTATGTTTTCATACTTTCTGTGGTTTTCCTTTCTTGTATGTGAGTGTTTTACGTTGTTGTTCCCTGCTCTCATATCAATTAGTATCAGAGCCTAATGACTATGCATTTCAGAGTGCTGCAACGACCTCCTTAATATCTTCCCTGCTTGAAATTCTCCATGAACTCTCAACTACTTTGAGTAATTTACTAGCACGTTGAATCGTTGACACACTCCTTTCCTGTTTATAGGCCATTGCAACGTAGCTTTGCAGGTAACATATTACTGCTTGGACTTCTCCCTCAGATTTCTAGAATTTTTGCTTCTTTTTCACAACATTCTACAATTTTCCACAATCGTGACTTCTATCTATGCATGACCCACAGTATCATTAGTTCTCCTTACTGCATGTATACCACAGGTTCCTGCACATCTGTTCTGCGAGTTTGCAGGGAGAAATCTCTACTGCTTAACGGACACAACCATTGATTAAAATCATAGAATGGTCGACACTTTTGATTGTTTACTTGTTGGGCCCTTATTGTGACTACAACCTCTTACCCCCCATTTTGACATTGGTGTCTGTTAATGATAAATCTGCCCCATGGAAATCTGTCCAAAATGGTTCAGTCATCAGATTCTGGAATTAGTCTATGACGAAGATTATTAAAAGGAATTATCCTGTCCCATTAATTGATGCATGGATGGCTGTGCTTGAATAGCTTGCGTAATCTCAGCCCTGAGATTGAGGAGGAAATCCTTCAAGTGCTTTCCCATATGCCACTAGAGTTGGAGGTCATGGCAGGATCAAGCAGCCATATAGCTTCAACATCAACAGAAGATTCTTCATCTTCATCAAAGAAGCAAATAGGTCCCAATTCAAAAAGAAACTTGGGGAGTTCTTTATGCACCAGATTTCAGCAAACACATCCCCAATGTTACACATTTGAGTTTTTTGGATGCTTCAAAATCTGGTCTGAGTGTGTTCTAAAATCAGTGACTTACCTCGAAGAACAGTCTGTTGACTAGAGTAATGTCAATTCGGAAAAATTTCCAGGAGTTCGTGGTCATTTGCAATCCATTAGCAGTATGTCAGCATAGTTTGCTGTGAATTTCTTGCAGCAAGAGGTTCAAATTAACTTCCACTAGCAGATTGAAACAGTATTGTTGATTAGGCAGCATGATGTTAAGGGATAAGGGTGCTGTGATACTTGTTTCCAGCGAATTTGTTTAGGACAGAAGCCATGATGATCATAAGAAACAATGGATCAGAAATCAGCAAATCCTTTTCTTACTATGCTTAGTATTCAGACTCTGGAGAAGAAAACAATACTCCAGATATTGATTTTTCGGACTGTCATAAAAAGTTAGTGGTGCTAAGAAGAGTCCCTCTGGATCTTCAAATTAACATACTGCCTGTACTTTCCATATGTGCTGTCTGCAGGAAATTCTGAGTGAAGGTGAGAAACAATTGACAATTGTCTAAGCAGGTTCCCAAGTATTGAGATTTTGTTTGATGCCCATCTATGACTACAATGAAGATGGTGTGGAAAGGAAATAAAACCAATTTTCTCATATACAAGACAGTAGAACAAATTACCTGAGAGGAAATAAGGGACAGTTGGCTTGGCTAGATGCAGTACTTATTGGATTGATCACCTCCAGACTTTAAAATTTGTATCCATTAAAGGTTGGTCACACATTGCAATATTTTGGAGGCTTCTTTGTTTGAAGAAATTGCTTTGTTGGCTTTATGGCCCAAGAAAAGTAGACATGCATGCGCCTTGCATTTCCTTGAAGATTTAAAGCATGTAAACAGCATAGTTTTGGTTGAGGTCGACCTACTTAAACAGCAAATCAATGGATAGGAGTATTCCCAAATCAGAGCTCAGTTACACTTTAAGTAGTGTGCACATGCATGGAGAACAGATGCTGTTTGTTTTAGTCAACATGCAGGGTGCATTTGCTTAGTCAAACTAACTGTGCTATTTTTAGATCAAAATCAGACAATTCAAGTGCATCTGTGTTTCAGTGTTATGCAAAGCAAGAGAGGCCGCACTCCTCCTTTAGTTTCAGAACTGTGCATATTTAGTTAACTGAACAAACAGTTAGGAATTAGCTACAGTAGTAGTTATAACTTATAGGCTTATCTAAGAAAGCAGGGTGCACTAGTTAACTGGATGTCCTATTTTTAGGTAAAGGGATTGATCTTTGAAAGATGTGCATGCTAGAGTTGAACAACAGTTACGAATTAGTGACAGTGGCAGTTAAGAGACAGAGTTCATCTATTTTTGGGCAGCATTCATACTTAATCAACCTGCACTTTAGTGCATGTGTGTTAATATGTCAATGATCAGCAGTTATTAATCTATTATTAGAGCGCAGCCATGACACCTCTGATGATTGGCACCATGCTCATGCACTGAGAGCTAGGTCAATTGAGGCCTAAAAATTGCTGTCCAATGCTTATTGTAAAGGGTCGAAATTTGAATCCTAGAGATTGGCCATTGTGATTCCAGATTGACAATTGAATAAAGCAAGTTCATTGATGCACATGTGTTTTCATGTTTTCTATATACCTGATATTTGAATACTGTACTCTTGACCCTTTTTCGTTCAGGTTGTTAGGACTAGTTTGCAGATGTTTGAAGGTCATCACCTTTGATCTGCATTAACTATTGTAGGTTTCAGCGAGCCGTCCAAGCCCCTGAAGACCTATAGAGTGGGAAACTCACTTCTTATCCTGCTCATAGAGTCCAGGACAAGGTTGTCATCAGCACCAAACCCAAGAATTTGAGTTATACTCTATTTTTGTGGTGAGATTCTTCCATTTTTGAAGCCTCACCCCTGTTCTCCATCTTCCTTCGAACACATGTTCTAGATTGACTTTGATCCCATCATCCCTTGATAGGCACTGGTCTTCTTTGATTCCTCTCACCGAGTTCTAAGTTTGACATAGTAGTTTACTTACCTGCTATGTTACCGGATCCACCACCCTCGTGTGTAGGATCCGCGAATTCATGGATCCGATACATATCTGGATCGGATCCACCTAGGATCCATCATGGAAACGGATCCCCTGCAAAAGGAAATGTATCTTGGTTCCATGAAATGGATCCTGTGAAAAATCAAACAATTATTGAAATTTTCAAATGGATCCTGAAACTTTTAGTGTTTCTATGACCCATTGAACCCCAAAAAAATTGTTTTTTAATTAAAAAGTTAAAAACATAAAAAACCCTAAACAACTAATGGCTAAAAGAGAAAACCCCATTCCTGCTCAAGGTCTGATCTATCCTTATGTCAAGATATGTTTTTGAAGTCTGACATATTAATATCAAGTTCTGTTCTCAACGTTTTTATTTGATTTATCTTTATGGTCAAGGTCTTTTGTCAAGGCTGATCTATCTTTATGTGCTATGTTGTTGCTCACTTCACCTACACCGTTATGTAGTCTTTCCATAGCCTTCAAAAAAACCACTTTATTCCCTGCTTATAGGGACATGTGGACGTGGCTCACAAAAACACTAGTATGACTTGCTTCAAGTTCATGCTGAAATGATTTTTAAAATTATCAATATCAATCATGGTTACGACTCATCAAATTATCAGTTATGGTACATGATGGATGTGGCTCACAAACACACTAGTATGACTTGCTTCAAGTTCATGCTAAAATTATTTTTAAAATTATCAATATCAATCATGGTTACGACTCATCAAATTATCAGTTATGGTACATGAACTCTCTTTTTTGGCAATAACTTATAGTTCTACTTGCGTTTCCTGAATAGTTTTGATTCTTCACTCTGTATTTTTACTTATTATAATTTTTATGTTTTTTGATACTTGTTTCCCGCTATATCTAGATCTTGGGTTTTAAAAAGTCATCCGAATCCGTGTCCATATCTTGGTAACTTAGCTTATCCTATTATCTCAATTTACTAAGAAGCTGCAAGTATAGTTGGGGATACCCTCTTGGTGTTGGTATGAACCAACCCAAAGCAAGAGGCACATATGTTGAAGTGATAGTGGACATAGTGTCTGTTATGCCTCGGAGCTATTGCATCTTTTCAGCAGGGCCAAACCTAGAGAAAGGGGTTTAATTTTTTTATTGTAAAAACCAAAGTGGGGTTATATTGTATGGATATTTGGATTAGGGGTTGTTGTCCCCCTTGATTGGTCATGACACGCTCCCTTGGTTTCACTCTTAGTAGTACTTGGCTTTGTGGCATGGCTGACTGCCCCTTCAGTGTGTGGATACCCCCACCATGCAGGGCTTTAAGCCCATGGGTGTTTGAGGCTTCTAGGGGTGACCCACTAGGGCACATGACAAGCTTGGTTTTTATTATGCAAAGGTGAGCGTGCCTTGTAAAGGGTTGTTGTCCCCTATCTAGCACACCTCCACCCACTTGGATCTCATTTTAGCACAGAAAAACCCCTCCTCTAGCAATTTGGCCTATGACGTTGTCCTTCCAAAATTGAGCCTACAAGCTTGGAAAGGGAGGCGTTGAGGGATAAAGCACTTCTAGGGATTAGTTGGGGCATGACGTCCCCCTTTGTCTCACTTTTTTATCAAGTGAAGCCTTATTTTAGTATTTTTTTTTATTTTATGTCTACTTTAGGGTTTAATCCCCAACTAGTGAGAGACCTACCCTAAAAATATTCAAAATTATTTTAAACTTTATCAAACTTGTAGGCTCAAGAAATTAAAAAAGGTTGAGGATGAAAAGTATTCGCCTTCATTGTAAATCATCAAGATAAGGGTTCAGATACGTTCTTTTATCTTTTTCTCCTATTTTATGAGACTTTGATGTGATGCGCACTTCTCTTGGGATGCTCTTTCTTGCTTGAAGGTGGCCGATAGAATGTTTAGGTCTTGATCTTGCACATGCTAGAGATTGATGCTAGACTAGTTGGAAGAACTCATGCACAAGTGTGACCTAAGGTCTTCTCCTTGCTCACTTCTTGTTAAATGTGGGTAAGTTATGCTCTTAGCTAGGTTAAATGGTGCTTTTATGGTACATTTTGATGAATTGTTAGAGCTTTTTGTCAACATTTTGTCAACTTAGGGCCTTATGAAGAGAATGTCTTCCCTAGGAGTTCTCTATTGCTTATTAGGGCCTTGAACTTCTTCATTTTCCCTAGTTAGACTCTCTTACCAAACCCTAGAGGTTGTTAGGCAATGCCCTAGCTTGCAAGTGTTGAAAGACATTTCAAGAGAGGGAGGTTGATCTTTGATCTCTCAATGCCCTAGGGATTGAGACAAAAATCATATCCCCTTGCTTGTTAGTAAAATCACTTTTCTTTTTATCAATTTACTTGTCTTTATTTTTCTTACAGTTTTATGCATAAAAACCCTAAAAAACTGAAGAAAAAAAATACAAAAAATATTTGAAAATTGATAAATCCGATCCACAAACCTAGTGGGTGCCCGGTTGTTAACAGTATAAAGGGTAAAGTAGGCTGATCAAGTAAATACGACTGGTCTTCCTTCGTGCCTAAGCATCCCGCCGATCCGATTGGGTTAGAATCCCTACACCTTCTTGAGGCGGATAAGATCTATCCTTCAAATATTTAGTTTGCGCTCAATCCCTCACCACTCGCATCAAAATAAATGAGTAGGCTTGGCTTCTGTCTAATGGCTTAAGGTGAGAGGCGGAAAGCGAGAGATCAGTCAATACCGATCACAAGCCATAACGAAACGAGGATAACGCTCTTCTTGCGATTATTTATTATATATTAGCGTTACCACCGGAAACAGGAAACATATGCCGATATAGGCGGCCCACCGGACCGATGTCCAGAATAGCCAGGAAAACTTGTCATAGCAGCCAGACCTCTACCCTACATGTTGCTGCCTTTCACACAGCTGGGTTACATGGCAGAAATCTTCAAGCCACTCGGTGTGTCCTTGAGGGCAAGTCTCGAGTCAAGGATGTCACCTTGTTCTTGACTCCTCCGTTCAGGCTAACTCCTAATGAAGCCAAAGGGGATAGACCCTATTAAATTACTAAGGCTAATTACTTAGTGTGATGGTGTTATATTAATTAGGAGTTTTCAAATTAACCAGTGGAAACAAAAGATAACAAGATGCAAGATTTAAAGCATATAAGCACAGTAATGACACTCAATATATATATAATCGAAAGAATTGATCAAAGTAAATCACCAGTGCTTTAAATGGAGTCAACAGAGAAAATAATGTGCTTGCATGCGCTTGAAAGAATGTTTTGCAAATGTCTCTTGGTAGATTTTAAATTAATGTGGAATGTGAATGAATTAAATTAGGCGAAAAGAGGACTCCAAATATACCCATGGGGTGCTTGGAATATGTCCAAAAGTGAACTTTCAGGGCTACCCGCAAGGTGGTTTGTGGGCTGGAACGGAGTCTCGGAGACTATTGTTCATAACGCACCCGTCAGGGTGTGACAGAGATCGGCACCTCGAGGTCACTTTCCAGTTGTTCCCACTCCTTTGGGTATTTTGCCACCGTTTATAGTTCGTTCCAGGCGTTGGATTTTCTCCTGATGGTTTGTCAATTTGGGAGGTGAATAATAATTAATATAGTCACTCAAGTGCTCTTGATGCAGCTTGACTGATCAGACGAACCGCAGCCAAGTACAGAGCATACACACTGGCGTCTTCGTTATTTTTAGTAAATTTTAAAAGAGGTGTTCTTATTAAAAAGAAAACCTTCCAGGAACCTCTTTCGGTCCAAGTGGACCTCAATCGAGGAATCAAGGAGGGGTTGATTTTATTATGATTACTAAAACAATTAATGATAACAGATGAAGCATAAACAAATAAGCAAACCACAATTTTCTAATTAGACTACAACAACCCTTTCTTCACCTTTCAGCTCAAAAGGAGGCTCGTGGGGTAAGTATTAAAATTACTTTGAAACTGTTGTCGCCCGAAACTGGCATGCGGGTGCCGAAAGCCCAAACCGCGGGCGCGCCAGCCCGGCGACAACCTCTCGAGAGAGAGGCCAATGTCACCACACCTTCTCTCTCCTCGCTTCAGGCTGGCTCTTCTCCAGCTCTAGGGGGGTTTCCCTAAGTTCGGATCTCTAAGGTAGGTGCAGCTGAGGGCAGGGTGATCTGAAGAGGCTGCCTTAGAGAAACTCGGGTAGCAGAAAGGAAAATAAGTCGGATTGATGGGTAGGAAGGGAAGGGAGGATCAGTCTCGAGGGAAAGGCCAGTGCCAGTATCAGAAGGGCAAATGGAGTCAGAAGGGGAATCAGAAAGGCTTTGCGTTTTGCAGAAGGGAGATCAGGCTGGTCCGCTCCATAATCAGAGGCCAGGAGAATGGTAGTATAACTGACTACTTTCCATTACTCCCAGACCTCCGAGAACATAACGGCGACAAGCAACTTGGCAGCCGCAAATGCTTGCCCAACGTGCTAGATTGTTAGCCTTCTATGTCGGCTTAGTCTACAACTTATGAAAACACAAGATTACCACTGAAAAACACAACATGTCCAAAAAGCTCAACAATGAATTTCTTTATTAACTCTGGGGAAAAAATCCTCCCAGCCCAAAAATTTTCCATCTTTACAAAGAATAAGCTTGCTTTTTTTTAAAGGCCAAAAAGAACCAAACTTTTCAAAAGGCAATAAAATAATAATAAAATAAAGTAGATCTGAGATCCACTTTTCTCTCTACATGACCCACCTTTATTAAATGCAACTCATACTTTGACTAAAGCAACTCCATCTCTTATTAAAATTATTTCAACCATGAATTGGTTTTCCCAAAGATGCCACGTAGAGAAGTTGGTTTCCAATGAATGTGACTACCATATCACAACACTCGCTGGCTGCCAAACGAACAAATTATAAGAGCCGGACTCATGAGCCAACTCGAAATCCATGATTCAGCATTCGGAGAAAACAACACATGTTAAACACGTCCTAGTATGCTGCCAGTTCCATGTTGTAACAGAAAGATACCCGAGTTGTTGTGAACGAACCCGTTTGCCTGCAAAACCACTAGTTTATCGATAGTTCTCTATAGCAGCGGATTCAGCGAAAAACAAGTGTTCAAATCGTCCCTGGTCTTCTTTATGCCAAGCCTTGAGGTCGAGTGCTGAGAACAAGGCAAAAAGAAAAGGGGGCGCAGGAGATATGGTAAGCCGTGACTCAACACTAGATACGAAATCACCGCCGGTGCAATCAGATGCCAATTGAAATGACACGGGGTCACCATACAAATAAAAATGCACGTTTGGTTGGTAACGTTATGATACGTGGAAGTCCATTTGCGTAAGTCAGTTGTCAATGCGGGAAATTGATAACTCGTGTGATTTTTAAGATCTTAAACAAAACCACGCCTGAGGAACGCCAATAATCGGGGTGACATCTCAACCGGCTGTTAGCATGAGAAAATTGAATGCCAACCACCAGAGAATTCAATCCCGTGAATAAAACTCTCCCGTAGTTGGGACACCAATGAAGATTTCCGGACGGGACATGTGCATTCTTTGAATTTACGCCAAATCTTAATAGACTTGGGTTGATGATGGCGTAGACTATTTTAGCTTGGAAAACTTGCAACTCAGCGTGTGTAGCTGCCCTCTGCACTGCTTTGTAGCCCTGCTGCCGATGAGAGATAGTCTTATGAAAAGAAAAAACGCGACTTCCGGGGTTGAAGTCGTTCCGGATCTCCATATTCCTGTTGAATAGTATGTGCCGAGTATGTGTTTCATTACAATACAGGCTTCAAATGGAAACTGGTTAACATAGACTCGCTGGAAACGACATTCTAAAGCTGGATCTTTCTCAACAACAAAAAAGACTCGTGGCTGATTTTAGCAGATGGAGAGCCCGTCGGTGTGATCAACGTGGTGGCTAAGCTGCGGATCCAAATCCATGGCATACAGCCCGATCAACGATTAAAATCTTCCTTGCTCATGCAAATCGGGATGCTAAGACAGCAATTGCTGAATTATTGTGAAAACAGAAACCCGTTGAATCTTTTACCCCAGCATGATGACCAAGAGGTCTTACTAGAGCAAATCCATTTTGGGCTTGGCCTGTCATAATTGCTTTTGCAAGGCCAACACATAAAACAGGCGCAAGTCTGGCTGCAAGAGATGAGTACTCATTTGCATATGTAACTTATCACTCCACAACTTGCTTCTAACTCTCTGTATTCGCCAAACTGTTTATCAATAGAATCCATCCAAATGCCATTCAACCACCAGTAACACCAGAAACCCAGGGAACTACCACTGGTGCAGTTGGATGTTCCTGTCTATATGCTTCACTATATTTTCCCTTGAAGTTGAGCTTTGGATGATCAGCCTGCTTCGGCCAGCATTCCTGATGCTTGTGCTGATATATATCTGGGGAATAGCAACCAGGTTCAAATGAACAATAAACCCAAATGTTACACTTCTTTTCACCTTGTTTAGCATTCTTCGCTTGGTCCAAGCAAGCCTGACAGCAATCTGCGGCGCTTTCTTTATGGTGCATCAGACCCCTTTTAATTGTAGCTCCATCATAGTCTGTATGTGGTTATGTATGACATTCAGAAGGAAGTGGCCTGCCAGATATGATTCCATCCTCAATCTCATGTCTATCTGCTAGCATCTTTCCATTACTATCCTCGCTTGAAACTTCAGGAGGTCATGAGAAGCCAGCTTCCTCCAACACAGGGCCCCAGTCAGTCTCCAATACTTTGGCCGCCATCTCAGTATCTTCAGCTTGCATGGAAGAATTCACACTGCATTTCATGACCTTTGAACTTCATGCATAGCTTTCTCCTCTGAATTAGTACACAACTTGTCCAAACAAGTACTTGTAAATCTTGGAATAAAAACATCTTGAAAAATGTGCCCAGAGCTGAGTGCTGAAGCTGCCAAATGGTGAAAACATAAACTGTACCTTGATACTTTCTGCTTTTTACTTGGAAGTTGTATTGAAGGACCATCAATCTCACATGGCTCTTTCTGTCCAATTAGGGGCTCTTTTGTTGGAGTCAACTCCCGAAGAATGTGACATAGGTCCTCCAAATGAAGCCAATGAATGATGTAACAGATGGCTGTGACCAATCATGAACAGATTCTAATGGGCTAGAAGAAACTAGTTCTTCTTCATCATCAAAAGGCCTCCTGGAAATAACTTTGAAGCTTCTTGTAGGTGGCCTCTGAACTCGATCAATCTCTCTTGTAGCCCTGTGGATATCCCTGTCAAATCAGGAGGTAACAGAAACCACCAGATACGGAATATGACAATGATTATAAGTCAAAGTATACTACCCTTGCAGATTAGAACTACACTAGATTGAAAAAAGATGAAAAAATGACACGGACGCGAATCCCCCCAGGGGGGGGATGGTGAATAGGCTCGAAAGAGCCTATTCGAAAAGATTTTTCTTTTTATTAGCAACAATTACAATATAATCAAACTAAAATTTATCCACTTGGTCCTTATATGGAATGAAACCAAAGGTTTACAAATTGCAAAAAATTGAAATTTTGGGAAGACGGAGACCCCCTAGGGAATTTCAAATGGTCCAAAAATGCTTTCCAGACAGCACCTCCTCCTCTTTTCTATTACACCTGCTAAAAACTAGAAAGTACTTTTGGATGAACAAACTTTTTACCCAAAAATTTTAAGTTAAAACTAGTTTTCAAAGAAGCGAAAAAGGAACCAAGGAAAGCAAGCTTTCCTTGGGATCTTGGCCTGCTTTGGGGGCAGCCAATATGAAGCACTTAAATTGCTGAATATAACTTTTTAGATTCTAAGGAATCAACCATGCATTTAACAAGCTTTAGATCTACTTTCACAGCCTTGAAAAATGACTATTTTCCCTAAAACTAGATCTAGAATGCTTGTAAATTTTCTTTTAAGAATAAGATCTAGTTTATGAGCTTTAAGGAAGCAAGATCTATGTAAAATAAACTCTGAAATTGATAGATCTAAACAATTTTAAAGCTACAAACAAGTAACCGGACTAATTTTAAAAAAATTTGAAAGAGGAAGAGGAAAAGAAGAGCATTTTTGCTGGAAGCCTTGAAGATCAGCCGTGGAGCTTTCTGGTGGAATGTCAAGGGACTATGCCTTTGAATGGTTTTGAAGAGAGTGAAGAAGCAAACTAGATCAACATCCTCTCCAAGCTAGGAACCTGCAACTGAATCCAAAGACTTGCCAAAATACTTGTGAGATCCGGTTAATACATACATAGAGATTTCAGAATAACATGCATATAAACTTATAAAACATGCTGAATCTAGATCTCTAAACATGCATCAAAAAGGAAAGAGATGGCCAATAAACTTATTAACAAACTCCTTTCCTATCAAGATTATAATAAACTTATTATCAATCTTAGCAATGAATCCACAAACAATCAGCAAATTATGAACATAGATACAGGTTACCTCAGTGAAACATGGCAATGCTCATCCACACATACAATGACATGACACCATATTGCCTCCAAAGCTTCACTTTATTCCAATAGCAAAAGATATTACACAATAATACAACAGCAATGGCTCCTCAATCCAACTCTAACTAACTCGGAAAGGAGGCAGCCATGCTTTATTTATGCACAAAACTGAAACCCCAGCCCAAAGGAGGCGCAAATCCCAAGGAAATAGACCACTGTAGCTGAAGGAGAGTCCATCAATGCCTGATCTAAAGCTGAACTGAGCTTCTACTGAGTCTGAATGTCAATCGAGGGGCTGATTGAGCTGACACATCAACCTGCTGAGTGAATCATCAACCACAGAGCTCCCAGAAGAGCCCACACGTGTGGAGGAGAGAGAAAGGGCACAATTCCCCATAAAGGAAGCTAAAGTTCAACTTTGGATCCACCTAGATCACCTCCTTCAGTCAAGGATTTGTCAGATCCAATCAATCCCAAGCCGATGAGACTGATTTCAGTCAAATTGGAGCAAATCCCAATGATTTAGGATTTGGGGTTTTGTCCATTATTCATCAATTTATCAATTAAAATAATCAATAATTGATTTTTTGGGGCTTCTGACCTGAGTGATGGAAACTCACTCAAAACTTGAAAATAGTGGGTCTATAGGTTTACTGGGTGCTCTTAGCTTGAAAATGAGCACCTACATGACTGAAACTGATTATTTAGCCCACTTTTATTACAAAACCAATTTTTCCAATTAAACTATTAAAAAATAGCCTAAGCTTTTGGAAAAATTAAATTTTAATAAAATACACTGAAAAAAATTTAAAAAATTAAAAAATCTAAGGGGACTTAGACATGATCATATGACTCTCGACCATGATGCCTAGCATGTTTATACATTGACACATAGACTCTAATACCCCCAATAGGTCGAAATGCCAAGCCGACCACCCCAACTTTGGAGGTATTGGGTGAAAAACTCAGAAATTATCAGTCGTTTATTCAACAACCAATAATAACCAAGGGAAAAAACACCCTGGGCTGATCGGATTGACATATAAAGTCTAAGAGACCAAGTCTTTTACAGACACTATCATGCTAGAACATTTATTACAACTCCCCAAGGGGGTATGAACATTTGATATAGTACAACAAGCACTTCCCATAAGCACTTCCGAAGGTCTTCTGAAGTTCGAACAAAAAATCTTTGTCCAGTTCACCAGGCTCACTTGATAAAAAACCACTAAGTACAACTTAGGTGGTAACAGTACGCCTTAGTGGATTTGTCCACAAATCCTCAAGGTCGTTTTCATCTGTCACATAGGGATGCGTGCAACTACCTAAAAACAAAATTTACTGCAAACTGCCACACGAATTTAGGGCAAAACTTGTTGGCAGATTTCGCTGGTTGACTCAATTCACCCTTCTCATGTAGCTGTCACTAGCCTAAGGCCGAATTTTTCTATGGTCTTCGAAGCATTTTTCAGTGCTGATAATTGCTGCATTAAATAGCAGAACCTTGATCTACAATGGCAGCGTAGTTTCCGCAACTTATTTTTCAGTGGACAAATAGAAAGTGGAAATCTGCCCTGTTTTTAGACTTTGCTAAACTACTCATATTTAGCTGATGATAGTCAATAATAATCAGCTCAACTCCTTTATATGATTTACGAGTCTTTGTTATTCATTGTTGACTCCATACAAGGCACTGATCTCTGTCATAAAGCTGTTAGGAAGGTATTTGCAGGCTTGCAGGTGATCCTCTTAAAGGGCTCTCCCTTGGGTTTAGGAGTTACCCAAAGAAGTTGAGAGACTGGGCTATGGTGACATTTGGGCCTAGACTTCTACATGCTTACCAATCACTAGCATTCAGTCTCTAATTGCATTGTTGATTCAAGACTGCTAATTAGAGGGGTAATAGTGTCTACAATTGCATTTAATCTCCACTCAAGAAAGTTGTGCAGGTTTGAATGTAAACAGTGTCGACATGTTATTTTTGTCACATTCAGTGGGGGTTATAGGTTGATGGAGCCAGGGTTGCCGAAGCTTCCCCCCCCCCCCCACGGATCCGACCCCGGAACCTCGCTCCGAGCGAGTTCGCCCCCGAAGCGTCCTAGGAACCGCGCACCGAAAAAACGGAACCGCGAACTGGTGAAGGAAAACACGCTTCCTGATATTTGCAATTCGTTTTGGGCAATTCATGACGGAACCGCGCACCCGCATCTCAGAATTCGCGCGCCCGAAAATCCGAAACCGCGCGCCGGGCGAGACGCCGCAACTTCACCTTTTTTTTTTCTTTTTTTTTTCTAATTTGGCTTTGTGGGTGGGCCCTAGGGCTTTCTTAGGGTTAGAGAGGGGAGATAAAGCCCAATCTCTCCCTCTTCTTCCTCATTGTTTCATCTTTGAGTTGAAGTGGAGAGCTTGAAGAGGATTGGTGAGAGCTTGGAGAGCTTGGTGTTGGAGCAAAGTTGGAACTTGGAGAGCTTGAAGAGGATTTGTGAGAGCTTGGAGGAGACAACAAAGGTCTCCATCTACTTGCAAATCATTGGAGATCAAGATTCAAAATAGGTATGCCCAATATGTATTTTTGTTGAAAACTTGAATATTGTTCACAAAAATGTCTTGTTTATTATTGTATTTTTGTTTTCTCCTACATTTTCCCATTCCCTCTTCCTCCTCATTCTATTGCAGGTTGTTCAAACTTCAAAGTTTCAAACTTCATCTAAAACTTGAAGAGAATGTTTTTCTTTTGGTGTTTGCTTCCATTTTTGGTTCTCATGGTGTTGGTTGGGAGTAGGCATGTGCATCAAAATGAGGAATCTGATG